>PVIJ01006923.1:0-87051 GCA_004024925.1 Scalopus aquaticus | reverse complement strand
GCTTATTTTCTTGTTAGGATAGAGCCACTTGGGCAGGTTGGAGTGGTGCAGGAAGTCTTCAGAAGGAAGAGAAAGGGAGAGGGATGAAAGCAGGACCCTAGGACTGAGAAAGCTTGTGGGGGGGGGGGGTCTCTGTGGACCCACTTCAGAGCAAGGAAAGAGGAGGGGGGTGCCAGGCAAGAGGGTGTGTGAGCTGGGGAGATAAGGGTGCTCCACATGACTTCACTGTCCACCGAAGACAAGAAAAACAGACTCCATTATCTCACAGGCCCAGGTGGCTTGGAGGACAGAGGAGACCAGCTCCCACCAAACTCCCAGCACAGTGTCACCAACCTTGAAATTCTGAGTCAGGAATGTGGGGCTTGCCTGGGAAGGACATGGCTGCTGTGGGAGTGGGGGGTTCCCATTTTTGAAACCCTCCTTTGTTATTCTGACTCTGAGACCCATGACCTCACATGTGTGTTTCCAGCACTGCTTGTAATAGGAAGCAAGGCAATGTAATGAGGGAGACGGGGCTGGGGTGGAGAAGGCACAACTCTAAGCAGGACATGAGGGTGGTCTGCTGGGCACTAGCTAGATTTGGGATGGGGCTGAGGAAACCTGCAGGGCACAGGCTGGGTGCTGTAAGCCTCTTCTCAGACTTTGCTGCATGCTCGTTGGGGGAGGTGATTTTCAGGGATGCGTGTTAAGTAACACTGGTCACAGAGTTACAGAGTGATCCTTATTTCATCCTTCCTTCTTTTTCAACTCTACTGAGTACTTCCAAGAAAAAGAAGTACCAATATAGAGCTAGTATATTTGAATGATAACATTTTTGAACTACAGAAAAGTAAAGATATAACAACCCACAATGTCCTTTTGCTGTAGAATTCTTACTCTCACCATATAATAAACACAAATCATCCTGGATATAGCTGGGGCCCACTCTCCTCCCTAACCCAGAATTCTCATGGCCGTAACTATACAGTATCAGTTACAGGGTTAAGTATGCTGCTATAAGGTCAAATTGACTTTTCTATCCTTTCATATATCTGTCTATTTCTATTAATGATGAATATACAGTTCCAGTGTGTTTTTTCACTTTACATCAATTTTTTAGATTTGATTTTGATTTATTTTAGATTAGCTTGTTAATTGAGGTATAACTACATACTAGTTCCAGGTGTATAGCATAATGATTTGATATTTATATGCATTGCAGAATAATACCATAATATGTCTGTCCCCATACATTACAGAAAAAAAAAATTCTAACTTTTTAAGAGAACTTTTAAGATCTACTCCAAAAAGGGGGAGATGGTTGAAATGGGATGAGGCCCAGGAGGGGACTCTAGGGTGGTTGGAAAAGTATTTCTTGCCCTAGATGGTGGTTAGACAAGTGTTCATTTTATAATAATTCACTTAGCTTCACGTTTGTTTTGGCCATGTATTGGAGATTTGATTCGAACTTCTAACTCCAATACACAAGGCTACATGCCAAGAGGTGGATTGACCAGGGAGATCAGTCACAGCTGAGTTTGTGGGTGTGCTTCGGGTCCTGGTGTAGGGGGACTCACTACAGGGGCGCTGTAGGCAGGCACACTGGAACCAGGAAAGGACTGCAGTTCCAGACCTGGCCCCAGGGATTCCCAGGGACCTCTCTCTGGCACCCAACTCAACCTAGAGGGAGGGAGAAGGAGAGTGGACAGCGCTCCCTCCCCCAACAAGTTCCCTCAGTGGCTGCACAGCTTTGCTCTGGTGGCTGGTGGCCGCAGAGCTGGTGGTCAGCGGTGTCCTTCAGCTCTGAGCCAGGGGGAGCTACGCAGTGCAGAACCCAGTGGAGCTAATGAGAAGTGTGCCTGGGGAATGGAGGTGGGAGGCCATGGGCACCCGGGTGCTGGTTGGCTCAGCCCGGGGGGGTCGGACGGGCAGGCTGGGACAAGGGGCTGAGGACCAGGAGAACTGGCTGGGTGAGCAGCACCATCTCAGAGAGCAGAGGCCTGCAATTAGCTGAGCCCCAGCCAACACCAGTGTCTGACTGCCAGGCTCCTTCGGTAGGGCGGACTTTTGGAAAGAGGGGGAGATTGTTGAGATTGGAATGGGCCACTTATCTCAAGGTGGTCTCCAGGAAACTTTTGTGGACTACCCCTCTGTCAGAGCTTGGGCAAACTTCCAGCTTGACTCTGGGTTCTGAAGCTATCGGTGCTGGATTTTGGTCAGCCTCCTAGCCCCGGCTTTGCCCACACTCAGCCCTTCCAGGCACAGGAGGGTGGCAGTGGGCCAGGGAAGGATGGGGGCCAGTGTGCCCTCCGCTCCCAGGCCTCACAGTCCCCATGGCAGGCTGCGTGGGTGGCGTGGGGCCTGGGGCTGGAGGAGCCTGGGTTCAGCTTGATAGGCTCCTGTAGGGATGGTGGAGAGTGGGGGAGGCAGCTCTGCCTGACTTTGTACACCCACTTTGTGGACTGACCTGCTCAGCTGCCAGCTTGTGGGGGGCGGAGGAGGGAGGTCCGGAGGGGTGCCTCCAGAAGCCACTCCCTGAGTCCTCAGGGGAGCCTCCAGGCAGAAAAGCGCCTTGGGTTGCTCCGCCCACTTACTCTAGGGGCTGACACCCGCCCAGGCCTGGCCTGATCCTCCAGCCCCAGGCTGTTGGCGAGAAGCCAGGAGAGGACAAAAAAGGACGAAGGTCAGATGTGGGGCTTCAGGCGCTCTCTCCCTCTGCCACCAGCCCTGATCTCCACATGTAGGTAGCAGGTGGGCGGCACGCCCCTCCCTGGGCTTCCGATTCCTCATACGTTGGCTCATGGCAGTTCAGCGAAATAGTGCCTGGACTGCCTGGATTAGGCCAGGTTTCCTCAGCCGTCCAGCCAGTACAGGGCCTGGGGCACCTTCCACCTTCACCCCTGCTCCTTGACTGGTCTGAGCTCATCTGGGGTCAGAAGGACAAGCCAGCCCAAGGAGGCTGGCCTCCTAAGTGGTTACAGCAAGATGGGCTCAGGCTGAGGGGGTAGGGAAGACTCACTGGGGGCCCTTAGTAGAGAATGCTCTGGAAAGTGAACAGGCATGACCCTGCACTCCAGGTGGTCCCCACACCAGAAGTCCTTCAAACCCACTTCCTTTCTCTCCCTCCACTTAGTTCTCTGTCCTCAATTCTGTCTGTGCCCTTCCTCAAAGGACATCGCTCCTCTCTGGCCATATTCCAGGGCTCTCCCTTAGCCCTCAGCGGACAGGTAAATCCGCCTGTCTGGGCTCTGGCTCTGGCGCAGTTCTGAGAGCAGGGAGAGGCTTCTAAGCAGGGCAGGGTACAGTAAGACAGACTCGGTTCCCACTCTCCTGCCGCCTCCTATCAAACAGGGAGCGGCAAAAACTGGCACAACTACTATGTCAGTTGGCAACAAGTACCTTGGGAACAGGTTCATCAGGGTAAGGTAGGAGAGGTGTCATAGGTGGAGAGGGTCTCCCTCCTGTGACCAGAGAAGGAGATTTTTGTTGTTTATCCACCTCCACCTTGTGAATGTTGTACCACACGCATCTCTCTTAATTCCAAGTAGTAGGTCAACACAAAATCTTTCAAAATAAAGTGAGAAAGATGATGAGGAGTCACTGGCATATAAAATGACATATAATTTGTGTTAAAAATCAGCAAAACCTTCTGTGATTCAAGGCCAGAAGGCATGGTGAGGGAGGTTATTCTGAGGGGAGCCAGATTAAGAGGGATGGGGGAGGCGGGGTAAATGAAACTGTGACTTTAACTTTACTTAAAAAAAAAAAAACAGCAAAACTTTTTTTTTAAGATTTATTTTTATCTATTTATGTATACAGGAACTGGGGTATAGGCCAGAGGTGGGGGTGAGAGGATTCACCAGAGACAGAGTAGGGAGCAGAACAGGCAGAGTGACTGAAATACACTGCTGAGGGGAGCACTGAGCCAGACAGGAGCGGTCTGCTGTGCCATGTGTGGGTCAGCTCCCCGGCTGGGATCGAACTCAGGCCATAGAGGTGCTAGCACTGAGACTTAACCCCTAGGCCACCAGGGAAGCCCCTTAATTTTACTTTAAAAAAGTGGCTTTTATGTTTATGAAGTTGAATATATATCATCTCCAGTAGGGAAACTGGAAGGAGAAAAAAAGAAAGTCATTTATCCCAGAGGAACCCCCAAGGACTGTGAGCATCTGCGGAGGCTTCTCAGGAATGGGGGGTGGCAGACCTGCTGAGTGGCAGTTTTGCTGACTGGCAGAGAGCCCAGGTGCTCACAGTGGCTCCTGAGAGAACAGAGAAGGCCCTAGATATGGAGCAGGGAAGCCGCAGGAGGGGGCGTGCCAGGATCACTGACAGGCGGCTCACATTTCTGAGGGCTGGTCACTGGTGCTGAGATTTGTTCTGCTTTCCTGGTGTCTTCATCCTTACTAGATGACAGGGCCATTCTGTGCCATCTGTGTTGGACTAAGGAGCATGGCCCTAAAGATGGAGTAAAGAACAGAGACAAGCATTCCTGGGGACCAGGGTGTGAGTACATGGAGATCCCAAGTCAGTCCAGTTTGACTGCAGTTAGGATCACTTACAGGTGAGAGAAGGGAAACAAGCAGTAAGAACAGATCTCGTGGGTCCTTGAAGGCCAAGGCAGGAAGGTCAGACTTCAGAGGGAGTGGACTTGGCTAAACCTCAGCTGCAGACTGATGCATCTAGAAGCTAGGAAAGTGGTTTCCCTAGAGGAGCTAGCTTGGTGCCAGCATAAGAACTGTATCGTCGGACGTCAGACAGAAGGATGTGAATGAGAATGGACAAGCAGGGCTGGATAGAATCAGTGCTATGGAGGCCATCATTGTAGGGAGCAATGTGGGAGGAGGTAAGGGTCAGGTGTAGTCATGTGGAGAAGCCCCCTCAGGTTACCAATAATGGTGTTTTCTTTTCAGGAAACCTTTGTTTACAACACTGTATACTTTAGGGGTATAACTTCACACCTCCTCAAATGTATACTATGCCTTGTCTACCACCAAAGTTCTAACAACCCTCTACGACTATCCTGTACACCTTCTCTACTCCTTCCTCCCAGCCCAACCTGTTCCCCTCTGATAACCACTGTTCTGTTGTCAGAATCTCAGGGTTTGTTGGGTTTGGGTTGGTTGATTTGCTTGTTTTCTTGCTTGCTTAATTTGTTTATAATCCACATATCAGTAAAATTGTATGGCATTTATCTTTCTCTTTCTTACTTATTTCACTTAGCATCCATGTTTCCACAAATTATAAGATCTTATCTTTTTTAAATAATCCTTTGTGTATTTAAACCACATCTTTATCCCAATCATCCATTGATAGGCACTCAGGCTGTTTCCATATCTTGGCTATCATGGATAGTGCTGCCTATCTCTTCAAATGAATATCTTCATATTTTTTGATAGTAATTAGAAATGGAATTCCTGGATCATAATGTAATTCTATTTTTAATTTTTTGAGCAAGCTCCATGCTGTTTTCCAACTGTCTGCATCAATTTACATTCTCACCAACAGTATATAAGGGTTCCTTTTTTGCTACACCTCGCCAAAACTTTTTTCTTTTCTTTTTTTTTTTTTTTTTTTTTTTTTTTTTTTTTTTTTTTTTTTTTTTTTTGGATATAGACCATTCTCACCAGTGTGAGAGCATATCTTCTTGTGGTTTTGATTTGCATTTCCCTAATAATAAGTGATGATGAACATTTTTTTATGTGCCTGTTGACCACTTGTATGTCTTGTTGGGAGAAGTGTCTATTGAGATCATCTCACATTTTTTGATTGGGTTCTTTGTTGTTAATTGTATATTTGGGGTATTAATTGCTAATCAGTTATGTGGATTTCAAATACCTCCTCCCAATCAGTTGGTTGCCTTTTCATTTTTATGGTAATTTCTTTTCTTCCTCCCAATCAGTTGGTTGCCTTTTCATTTTTATGGTAATTTCTTTTGCTGTGAAGAAGTTTTTTAAGTTTGATGTAGTTGCATTTGTTATAGCCTTTGTTATAGCCTTGCCTTGTTGGAGTCAAATCCCCGAAGACAAATTTAAGGCTAATGTCAAGAAACATACCGCCTGTGTCTTTTTCCAAGTATTTTATAGTTTCAGGTCATACATTCAAGTCTTCAATTCATTTTGAATTAATTTTTGTGTGTGGTGTAAATTAGTGGTCTAGTTTCATTCTTTTGCATCTACCCTTCCAGACTGTCCAGTTTTCCCAGCATTTGTTAGAGACAACATGGATGGAACTGGAGGGGATTATGCTAAGTGAAAGAAGTCAGAAGGAAAAAGACAAATGCTAGATGGTTTCACTCATGTGTGGATATAGAAAAACAAAACAAAGGAACAGATAAGTTTTAAAAATATGTCTGCAAAATTGAGGCTACAAGAGAGGGGGTAAAAAGCCCAGTGGTCCAAGGTAAAAGACTGGGTGCTTTGGAGGTGGGTGTAGTATGGGAACATGCATCTGAGGAGGTATGAACTGAGCCCCCTAAATCATATATAGCATTGCAAACCAGCATTACCTCAATTAAAAAAAAAAAAACTTTAGTGAGATAACCACTATATACAAGCCAGGCTGGCTAAAGTGTAAAATATTGACAATATTCAGTGCTGCCGAGAATATGAAGCACCTAAAATTGTCATTGATTGGCAGAGGGAGAGTACCCACTTCAGAAAACTGTTGGATATTATCTACTCAAGTTAAATATATACCCAACCCTATGATCTAACGATTTCACTTTTAGATTTTTACCCAAAAGAAGTGGATGTCTATGATCACAAAAGACATTTATGAGCTTTATCCACAAGAGCTCCAAACTGGGGATAACCTCCATGTTCATCAACAATGTCAATTGTGGTATATTCTTGCAGTAAAAAAACATTGACTTTAATGACACAGGACATTACGTTGAGCAAGAGAAGTCAGACACATACATGCTATGGAATTCCATTTATATGAAGTTCAAGAGCAGATTAATTAATCTAAGATAACAGAACAGTGGATACCTCTCATTGTGGAAGGTCTTCCCTAGGAAGGTGTACAGTAATAGAATGACAGGATGATAGAAATGAAGATCTAGAGATCTTCATCTGAGTAGTGGTTAACTGGCTACATATCCGGATTTTATAGCATGGTACTATTAAGACTTGTGTAGTCTATTATATATAGATTATATCTTTTTTTTTAAGTCCTCTAGTTTCTCCTTTCATCCAGGTTTCTCCTCTCCAGCATGTCCTGTATAAGAATTCTGGAACTCTTATTTTGCCTGAAGAAAGCCACTTATATCACAGCAAACAAACTCAGCACAGAAACTAAGTATTAATCAGAGCACAAAAATGGCTCACAAGATAAACAAGAAACCAGCTGACACAGTTGAATGGAATGTATTTTGCTGATGTAATGGACATTAAGACAACAGGGAAGCTGACTGCTGTATGAATTCATTTATTCAACAAATGCTTTCCAGACTTCTGCCATGTGCACACATCATGCAAAGCTCTCCTCCAAAGATCAGGCCATCTTATTTACCACTCAGCTACAGAACTGGCTTGATCTTCCCCACGAACAGTTTTCTACTCTTTCCCGCTCATCTTTTCACCGTCTTCCTTCTGACCTTTCTGTCTCATGAATCTAGCTTCCATGGGTTGTTCCCAGAAAAGTATTTGTTTCAGTCAGCAATAGCTGTATAACAAAAAACAACAACACTTAGTAGTTTAAAGAAATGGTCAGTTTGTCACCCATGATTCTGTGAGTCAAAAATATGAGCGGCGCTCAGTGGGCAGCTTATCCTCCACATGGTGTCATCTGCAGTGGCTTAAGTAGGGCTTTCCTCTTCTTAAGGACACTAGCTCATTAGGAATTACTTTAAGACATGGTCTCCTTGAGCTCCTGTAAGGCTTACAGATGATGACTGCCACAACCCCTAAACCAGACAGAAACACTCAACCAGGGATGGGACTTTGCACCAGAACCAAGTACCTTCCTTTCCAGATTCTGAGAAACCGTGCCCAAGGAAATACATGGTGATACCAGCCGTACTATGGTTATGAAATGAAGCCTGGTCTAAAAATATATTATTTTCTTTCTTTAAGAAAGGAAAGAACTTTATCTTGGGTATAACTCAGGTTAGACAAATAAGTCAGTCCTCTCTTAACTCTGTTCTTAACACTGTCCCCCGTACTCCCAGCTTCTTCCTACATCTCCCATTTGGACTAGATCGTCATAAACGAAAACACTGGTACAAATTTAAGGGGCAAAGCAGAAATAAATGTCAAAGACTGTACAGATAAAATGCATCAACCAGCCTTCTAAAGCAGCAGATTATTTCAGGAAACACCTACAGAAATCAGACAGGAAATGCTCGTGTCCTTCAGAGCTAGCAGACTCAGGGAGCTCCAGCATTTCAGGACAGGCTTGGAGAACTGGGTAGCAGCACTGACTCAGGCCTCATCTCCTGTGCTCCTGGCCATCTCTAGGCTGTAGTTGCCACATCTGTCAGTGTGAGAATTGATGAGACTGCGCAAAAAAACCCTAGTACCATACATACTTAGCCAGTAGATGTTCGGTAGAATTTGGCTTCTGCTGGGACAACTAGAGCAGCTCTGCCTTGCAGGCTGCTGGCCATATTCACCCACTTAGTCAACCAAACTGGATCCAGGCCCATTTACACCATCCCCACTTGGCACTGCCCCTTGCAAAAGGATTGTTCATTTTTCTACCCCGAAGCCTGTATATAGACACATTTGGTTCACTCCTAGTATGTGCATTACCATCAAGTCATTTTACCAGATAGGAGAGTTGACTAAAATGCCATTGTTTTCATCTGATATATAGAAGAAACCTATATGCTACACTACAAACTGTCATCTCATTAACTAGCAGGAAGAATCCTATTTTTTTTTCACTTCACTTGCCTTGAATATTGGTTAAGAGTACATTCACACTTCATGACCTGGAACCCAAGAACGGAAACATCACCTCTTCTGGAAGTATCTAAAAATTGAAGACTGCTAGGCACATCCTAAGGACTCAGAAAAATGTTAGTAGTTTTTATATAAAAACATCCCTCAAAATGCCTTGCTAAATTGGAGAGGCAAGATGTGGTTGTAGTTGGAAAAATAACAAGGTGTTTAAAAAAGATGGTTTGCTTTACTCCATTTTAGTTTCTCTTAGATGTGATTTTGCTATGTCACTGCTAGTGCCCTAAAAATAAGTATTGTATTCAATATTAGTCCATTTAAGCTATTTCTGACCATGGTAGATTGTGCAGTAATTCATGCTTACCATTTCAGACGCTGTTCAGTGATCCAAAGGTTAAAGGCAGGATGTGTTTCTACAGAGTCTGGCATATTTATAGTGAATGCTCAGGACGGCTGAGAGAGTTTTATGAAAATTGTGCTTACATTTTCACCTTGGATGACAGCAGCAACAACAAAAAAAAAAAACAGAAAAAGCTGGAGTAGCAATATGTCCTTAAATAATAATTGGTTCATGTTGTCTTATTTTCCACAACATGCCATCTAGATAGAGTGCTGACGACTATAGCACCGAAACCCTGAGAGTTTATTTTTATTATTTCAGTTTAGTCTTCAAAGATTATTTGATGCTTCAGATGGGCAGCCATGCAGGAATTCATGCTCAGGCGCTTCAGAAACTGTTCCATGGTCTGCAGGCCCAACTCAGGATGTGGTTTCCACCTCAAGTCAGTCACAGTTGCCACTCAACTTTACTTTTCTAATTGAAGTTTCACCTCTGTCAGAGCAATATGTAGGCACCTGACAAAGTCAAAAGTTTTACAGTGAAAAACAATTCCTTGGCTCTCCTCCTAGGCCCCCAGAAGCACCTACTTCCATCTCTTTCCACTCTCTTCTACCTGTTACCTCCATATTTCTAAACAATATGGTTGTGCTGCTAATTACTGATTTTTCCATTAACTTTTCCATTAACTGACCACCCTAGGGGTCCCCCTCACCTATACCCGTCTCCCCCAACACACATACTCGTCCTCCCAATACAGCTATATCCCAAGTTTGGCAAAATCAGTATTCAGTATTCATTACTATTAACTATGTAAATATTACTCCCACATGGGCCTTATATATGTATACCAACTCACCCCAAATTGTAACAATTGTAATTGTTTCTCAAAAAATTCAAACCAGGGCCTCCCTGGTGGTGCAAGAGATTGAGTCTCAGCACTATGAAGTTATTGGCATGAACGGCACGAGTTCGATCTACGGCCAGGGAGCTAAATCACATGGTGCAGCAGACCTCTCCCGTGTTGCTCGCTGCTCTCCTCAGCAGTGTATTTCAGTGGATCTGCCTGTTCCGCTCCCCACTCTCTCTCTGGTGAATCCTCTCACCCCTCATACCTCTGGCCTGCACACCAGTTCTATGAATAAATAAAAAAAAAAGTCTTTAAAAATTTCAAATCAATGTGCTAGCATATCAGTTTAGCTTCTTAATTAACAATGTCCCTTCTGGAGACTTCCTGCTTCTAAGTACCCTCTTCCTTAGACCTTTAAAGGTTTTGTCCTTGCTGTAAGAAATCAGAATTTATTTTAGAAATTGGTTAAAGTAAAAAAGTTATTTTAAGCTAGTTTAATCAGGACCCCAACCGAGCATTCAAACATGGAGAACTCCTGCTATCTGCTGTCAACAAACTGAGTCTGGACCAGGAAACCCATGATACAGAAGGAACCAGGAAACTCACAGGGACCAGATGTGGGGCTATAATGACAAGTCACCCCAGGGAGGACAGACTGGGGTGCTGGAACTCCTGTCTACCTTTGAAATTAGGTAGACCTGACTTTGAATTCTGATTCTGCCCCTTATGGGATTTCTGCTAACCAACCAAACCTCTGGAGTTTTTTCTCTGTGAAATGCACTCACCTTTATAGGATGCCAAGAGATTATATTAGAGACATATGGGGTCATGTAGCACCACATTAGACCCTTGGAATGGTGGCCCCCTTCCAGTCTTGACAGTTGCAATGACAGACAAAACTCTCCAAATAAAATCCAGGGATCACATACCTTGGGATTTGTGCCAATGTGAATTCTATGTTGCAGTTGTCCTCCCAAAAGTCTCCATAAAAACTTGGATTTTTATAGTTTTTATAACCAGGGGAATAAAAAGCTCAATTTTACTGGAAGTTAATAACTTCATTTCAGTTCATGGCCATTTCAGAGCTTGACTCAAGTTTTTTATGTCAGAAATTCCTTGCAATAGTGAGAAAAATCCACCCCAGTAAATACTCTGATGTTTTACATTCAAAGAGGAGTATAAGCTTTCAATCAGCCCATCAGTTAGCTTGCACGCTAACTTTAATGCTAAAGGGGCAAGTTTAAAAGCACAGTGACCTGATGGTGCCCCACTCAGCTGGGCTCTCTGCCAGAGCTGCGCTCCTGCTTTTGCTCTCTAAGACTTGATGGTTTATCAGCAAACAGTGGCCACATTGCCATGCTTGTGTGGAATTATTTTGAGTTATACCCCTGCTCCTGATGTTTTTAGACACTTTAACTACCTTCAACAGACTCTTTGGAAAGCTGTTCTGTTTTTTTCAATAGTATTCACTCTTCCAGGGTTGTTCACATGGAGACGCTCAGCAAAAAGACCTAAGAACCATTCCCAATTTTGCATTAATCTACCCACCTGGTGCTTATTGAAATATTCATTACTTATTAACCCCTCAAGATCTGTTAGTTGCATGCAGCATGTTAATTATATTCACTGCCTATCATGAAAAATGCTAATCTGTTCCCACAAATGTTGTTTCCAGTGAGCTATTAGACCATTTTTTAAATGTTTAATTTTGGAGCTACATTTTTGCTCTTCCATTTGTGCACATGTTCCATTTGTGCACTCTCCACCAAGCCACCCATGCCAGAATCCTCTCTGCCTCCCTTTCCCACTATTAGACCCATTCAACTAAGTGAAATGCAGTTTGCTGGGACCCTCTTGAATGTACCCAAACCATTATTTAAGCTTGGCTCAATATTTAGCACTCTGCATATTGTTACTATGTATCTGTGTCAATGCGACCATTATTTTGTCTGTTCATTTGATTTTCTGGTCCTTTCAAATTTATTTTTCATATACAGGAAATGAATATATTTCCTTTAAAAAATTTAATCAATACAGATTAAAGATCACCTTGGTATCTCCCTCAAACTAATCTCAGCTTCCCCCAGATACAATCTTCGTTGTGAATTTGATATGTAACTTTCCAGAATTTTTGTATCTGTATATCTACAAGCATATGTAGATATAATTATATATTTTATCTGACTGTGATATACTGTACTTATTACTATGCAATACTCCCCCAGCCCCCAACAATATGACTTTGAGCTTTGTCAGTACAAGATGTACGATATTTCAGTAATTCCCCTGCTTGGGAACATTCAGATAGTTTTACCTGTCACTATTCCAGTGTTACAGAAAACATACCCATGTTCATTCTATGTGCTATGCAAGTATTGTCTGCAATGGATTGCTGGAAGTAAAACTTCTAGGTAAGAAGCCAAACATCTTTAAAATTTCAGTAGATCCCTTTTGTGACATTACACTCATACCCACAGTAAGTGAATATGTGTCTGTGGCCCTACATCCTTACACAACTGATGATACCAATCTTTTAAGTTTTTGATGGGTGAAATCACTGCAGGTCATTAATTGTAAAGACACTGATCAGGAGCGCTGTCAGGTGCTGTTCTGCGAACTAGAATTACTCGTAATGAAAGAGGTGTGCTGGAGGGTCTGCCTTTGAGAACTCAAATGCTAGTCAGTGTAAGATTATTGTAGTTACAGTATTTTTACTTTTGTCTATTAGCTTTCATTTTATGTGATTTGCCCACCATACTTACATTAGGCTGTTCTGAATCTTACTCATATTTACATTTTCCAGCAAAGTGTATACATTCATGTTTTCCTGTGATTAATCAGTGCCCTTTTCAGTGTATACAAGTCCCTTTAACATCTTTTTTAAGGTTGGTCTAGTGTTGATGAGCTCCTTTTACATTTATTTGTCTGGAAACTCTAACTGTCCTTCAATTCTGACTAACAACCATGATATGTAGATTATTTGCAGAATTTTTTTTTTTTTGGTCTTTCAGCACTTTAAGATCATCACAATCCCTTCCAGATACAAATTTCTGCTGAGAAACTAATGGTTTTATGAGGATTCTCTTGTACATAATAACTGTTGTTCTTGCTGAGTTTAAGATTTGTCTTGGGCCTCCCTGGTGGCACAACAGGTTGAGTCTCACCACTGTGGGGCTGTCCCACAGCCACTGCAGCCTGAGTTCAATCCCGATCCCTGGCCAAGGAGCTTCCCACATGGCGCAGCAGACCTCTCCTGTCTCGCCCGCTGCTCCCCTCAGCAGTGTTCTTCAGTGATCCGCCTGTTCAGCTCCCCACTGTGTCTCTGGTGAATCCTCTCTCACACACACATACACACACACACACACACCGCCCACCTCTGGCATACACCCCAGCTCTTTAAAATAAATTAAAAAAAAAAAAAAAAAACTTTCTCTCCATTGGTCACAATCCCATAGGACCTGTGAGCATACGCCCTCCTGGCCACCAGAGCCAGGAAATCTAGGAGTATACTGTACTAACAGCTGCAAAAACTGGGGCACTATATGTGAAAATGGGGACACCAGTGCATGTAAAATCTCCCCTCTGGTAGATACTGGCTCTCTGGAGAGTGGCAGAAGCAAGCATAAAAGTAGCATCTTCTGGGAGCAAAAAAAAAAATCCTGGAGTTAAAAAAAAAAATAGATGGTGTCTGCCAGAGGGGAAAGCACCAAGAAGGCACTCGCCAGCTTCTGTCTCCAGAGAGTGCCCAAGCTGACTGTGTGTGTGTGCTGGCTACCCTTCAGGCTGATACTTTAATAAACCTCTTTCACAGAAAATGTGGGTGCTTTTCATATGACTGTTTCTGTGCTGGCTGGAACAAGTGAGTCTGCATGTGAATACTTTAAAAACTTTTTCTGTAGTCTGTGGAGCTCCTGTGCTCAAGCCCCCTTGACTTTTAAAGCTAATGCTTTGGAGACTTGCTTTTCAGGTGCAGGTCTTAAAAGTTGGGGTGACTGATCTAGGGCTCAAACCCTCTGTGGAGGGAAGTTCTAGGTTTTTTTTTTTTTTTTTTATAGAGGTGCAGGGGTTAGGGGTGGTAAGAGGATTCACCAGAGACAGAGTGGGGAACAGAACAGGTGGGGTTACTGAAATACACCACCGAGGGGGAGCAGCAGGCAAGACAGTAGAGGTCTGCTGTGCCATGTGGGTCAGCTCCCTGGCCATATCTAACTCAGGCTGTCAGTTGGGCAGTCTGGATGATAGTGCTGAAACGTAGCTACTAGGCCACCAGGGAGGCCCCAAGTTCTAAGTTTTGAGTTTTGTCCCAATTGTGGGTGCACAACCCCAGGGATGGGGCTTTCAGGGAGATTGTCTCTCTGCTGGTCCTACCCATTTTGATGTGATTTTTTTCTTGCTTACCCAAAGTGTAAGTCTCTAGCCAGTATTGGGAATTTTTTCATAGCAAATTGTTTCTATGTTGATATATAGCCTGTGTCTGTGCAAGATGAATTCAGGCACTCCCTATCATCGTCTTAAATGACCACTACCCGTCCCCCACCCCACTCTATTTTTCAGGTAAAAGCATTTTAGGTTAAACATTTTTCCTTAGGAAAAAAAAAACTTTTGTTTTATCCCATGACATCTGATACATTTTACTTTTATCATTTAGTTCTAGTTTTCAAAATTGCATTATATTCCCACCAACAATATAAACAGAATTCCAATTTATGCCACTCTTTAGTACTATCATCTTTTAATTCTGGCCTGTTCTCTATAAAGTAGTATCATGTAATTAAAATTTGCATTTTCATGATGACTAATGACATTGAGCACGTCTTCATGTGTTTATTATTCTTATATCATCATTTGTGTTCAAGATTTTTGCCCATTTTTGAACTGGATTATTTTATTGATACTATTGTTATAGTCCTTTATTATAAAAACAAGTCCTTTATCAACATTACATGACAATTTTCTCCCAATCTGAGACTTGCCTTTTCACTTTCTTCAGTATCTTTTTTTTAAAAGATTTATTTATACATACAAGCTGGGGTATCGGCCAGAGGGGTGGGACGGTGAGAGGGTTTACCAGAGACAGAGTGGTGAGCAGAACAGGCAGATCTACTGAAGTACACTTCTGAGGGGAGCAGCGGGCAAGGCAGGAGAGGTCTGCCACGCAATGTGGATATCTCCAAGGCGGGGGATAGAACACGTGCTGCTGTGGTTCTGGATAGCTTCCTATTGCTGTGCTTTGGTCCCTTTTAAAGTATTTTAATTTCTGCTCATTTTTTTCAACTTACGTGGGTTTTATTACTCATCTTTTTCTAGCTTTCTGAGGTAGAAATTATGGCAGTTCATTTTAAACCTTCCTCATTTAAAGCCAATTTTCCTGTAAGCACTAATTTAGCTACATTTCACAAATTTTATCTGTTATTTTGTCATTCATTCAAATTATCGTTTCCAGCTGATTTCTTTTGTTTGATCCATGGGTTTAGATGTCTGTGTAATTTTCAGATATTTTCTAGGTAGTGTACTGCTATCGACTTCCCTTTGTAGTTAGGGCTTCAACAGACTGAAATTTGATACATGTGACCCATCATGTGATCTGTCTTGGTGAGATATGCATCTCAAATTTTCAAGTATGCATTTGAAAAACTGTTGAATATAGTGACCAATATATGTCAATTATACCAAGGTAGTTGATGTCCAGCTTTTCTTCTTACTGAATTTTTTTAAAGATTTATTTATAGCATACAAGAGTTGGGGTCTAGGCCAGAGGAGTGGGGCTGGGGCGGGGGGGAGGTGAGAGGATTCATGAGAGACAGAGTGGGGAGCAGAACAGGAATATCTACTGAAATACACTGCTGAGAGGAGCAGGGGGCCAGACAGGAGAGGTCTGCTGTACCATGTGGGAAGCTCCCTGGCCTGGGAATCAAACTCATGCTACAATGCTGCCCCACAGCTTCATAGTGCTGAGATTCAACCAGGGAAGCTTACCGATTTTTAAAGATAATATTTTATCAATTTCTGAGGGGTGCTGAAATCTCTGATTGTGGCTTTTTTAAGTGCTATACTAGGTACACAGATTTATTTCTTACTGATAAACACCCCCGCCCATCCATTATGTTGAGTTTTTACACCTATTAATATTCACATCTTAAGTCTATTTCTTAGGATCAGTGCTTGCATAGTATCTTCTCCTATCTTTTCTTTCAAACCATTTGTACATTTGTATTGTATGTTTTTGACAATTTGAGTATTTAGTGTACTAATACTTCCTATATAAAAACAACAGTGAGTAATTATTGATATTATTTAGTGGACATCCTTGATTTGTTCCTGGGCTTAGGAAAAAAGCATATTATGCTATTATTTTTCTTGTTATTCATCTTCTATTTTGCTCATTTTTGTTTCTGTCATTGTTTTCCCACCTTCCTTTGGTTAATCAAGTATTTTTCAGTTTTCCATATAGTCCCTGTAAGCAGCTCTAGGTATATTTCTTTACATTATTTTTTTAACTGGAGGCTCTAGGGATTGTAACATTCACATTTAATGTATAACAACCTATTTAGTATTTCACTATTTTATATTAACATTCATGAATCTTGACAGTTTCATTTATCCATACCTTCTGTAATACAACTTTGGATAGCAAACAAGGCCTTACAAGTAACTAAAAAGTAAACAAGTCCTTCTAAGTTGGTACAACTGAAAATAGACATAGCTTTCTACTTTTGCTTCTTAAGGATAGCACAGGGCCTTTGTAGTATTCAAATTGTAAACACAGACACTAGGAAGAGAGATTTGGCCAAAACACTTTTTAAATTCTTTGCTCAGTTTAAAGACTCTCTACATAAAGGTACGAAACTGTATCCAAAATCAGACGACCATTAACTGAGAGTGAATTTTGCAGACCTCTTCTAACTAATCCTTTCTAATTTAAGAAAAAAGTTTAATGGACGTATTTGAAAGATTTTAATGATCTACATTCCCCCTGCTTTATTAGTGACTACCAAGATATTAGCAATACCAATTTTACAGCTTTGCTGTTAAAGTAAGGCAAATTCAATGACCCCTGTGACGTGTAAAGACATGACTCCAGTGTCCAAAATAGTCACAGTACTCCTTTTGTTTAGAACACTTTAATTTCCTGATATAGCCAAAACATAATTGTTTAATAAAAGCTACCACTTACCAAGAACTATGCTGGGAACACTGTCTAATGCTTCACATGCACGGTCTTATTTAATCTTCACAACTCTTAAGTATTTCCATTTTCTAGCTGGATAAAGAGTAATTAGTTCAGGATTTTGCTCAAAGTGGGTAAAATAAAAGACAGCACTAATATTCCAAATTTATATGTGTGATTTAGGTCTTTCTATATCTATAACCTGTGTTCTTAAACATGCTTAGGAACTGGATGTGTGTGTGAGAGAACAGAAGAGATGGGAACCATAGGAGGGGACCTTCAGAGTAGTTTTGTAGTTAAAAGCAGTGAGGAGAGGTTGAAGAACCCACTTGCAGTAAATACAGAAAGGTTTAAAGTTTGACAAAGAAGAAAACTGAAAACAAAAAATACCCACTAAAAAGCAACTTATACACCAAATATTAACTACAAAACCAGAAACCCACCATTCCTAAGAAAGGAACCTGAGTTGCTGAAAGTTGACATTATATTGAGATGAGTATTATTAAAAACATGGGTAAGTATATCATTCTTAACAAAAACTGGTCAAAGTTTTACATGTATGTTGCTGTGAGAAATTCATTTAAGTGACATGTTTCCCATTAGTCAGCTATCAGCTTCATGACACTTCTTCCTCCCAAAATAGTTCAATAGATTTATGTTAAAGACAACATTATGTATTGAAAGTAGCAATTTTATTTGAGTTAAAATTATTTACAAAAACCCAAAGACATACTTCATGAAACTGGTACAAACTATTTTTTTCCTGCCGTTGGCTTTTGCTCCAAAGATCACAGCTGAGAAATACTGTATAAAATAAAAATAGGATTGGATTCAGAAAAGTACTCTACTGTTCTAATTTCCAATTGGTAGTATTTACATAATTATTTACAATGAAAAAAAAGGTTACTTTTAAAACTTTAGTTAATTTGCAAGTCAGCCTCAAGTACCCTAAAATGCAGAGTTCTCTGAGGATTAAAAACACACAAATGCACTGCAATTGGTGAGATTTCTCACCACCCCCGCCCATCAAAATCTGCATCTTTTATCAGTGCTTGACAATTAGTTATTTAAAAAACAAAACAAAAAAAAAAACTGTTAAACACTGAGGTAAATCAATTCTCAAATGATTACCAGTGTAACAGAAAAATGTAGTTCGCCCTGATTGTTCGCATCCAAATGTTTTATAATATTCCTTACCATCTCTACAAGTCAGTTTTACCAAAATTCTGCTCCTTTACCTAAATCCAATGATTAATAAATATCAATGTATTTTAAAATAAGCAAAATATATCTAATTTTACGGTTATTTACCAATATGCTTTTAAAATAGTTTGCTAAGCTAGCTTTTATACTCAGGGCAAATACAATCTCAATCTTTCCCAAGTTACACTGGCATACTATGCTCTTAAAAGGTGATGGGTAAGGTTGGGGTGGGTAGGAACAATTTTAACAATTTGCCTGGAATCAGTTACTTCCTTATAGATTTCCCAACAATCTGCATTATCAAAAATAGGAAGACAATAGAAGGCAGCCACTGTATTAAAAAAAATTACAGCTGGCACTGAACAAGAGCCCCGATTTGTCACTTTATACAAGGAAATAACAAAGTCTAAATGGTAAAAGTTAGACTTTTAGTTATTTTCCCAATACACACCAAACTAATATTTTTATGGCTTCAAGTTTTACAAATCCAATGAAGAAACATGATATAACTACCTTACAGGTATTTAAAAGCATTAATGAAATAGTTATCTGGAAAGCCTATATTCAGGCCTGATCAATAAAAAAGAAAAAAAAATGTATAACCAGTGGTCTGAACAATACAAGAAAAATTTGCAATGCTGTGAAATGAGTATTAAAAATGTGTCTTGTGTGTTCCATGACTATTTTCCAAACACACTCTTTTATGAACTAAGAATCTGAATGAAAAAAAAAGGACCTTCTCTAAACCAGCAATTTAAGGCTTTGCGTTTATGCATTTGATCCTGTCACTCTATAGAAGAATATACACGTTATCTGGAAACATGAATTCCACATTGGTGTTTTAGCTTCCTTATATTTATTGTACTGAACATTAGAAAATATATCTAGAGAGTTCTCCCTCAAAACTTAATGTTTCATGTGCCCCCCACCCCCCCCCATAGCATTAAGTGTAAACTACCCTGGGTTTATCTACTTTTGATTTAGCCTTTAACAGGGCACACCTTATATAATATTCCCTCAAACTGTTATTTGCTTTCTTGCATCTATAGCTATGACTCATTATGATAATGAACATGGTCATGGTCTTAAGAGTGAAAAATAGTTTGACAACCCAAACCAAATCAAGAATAAAAAAATATACTATTAATCCCTTGTGTCTTTGGATTCCATCTAATTTTAAATATAGACAGTAGTAGTTCAGGGAACAACAACAAAAAAATTCACAAAATTATTAAAAGCTTTATTTACGATTGGAATCATTCAACAAAAAAGCAAAAGCAAATGAGCCTGAAAAAGGAACTAAGCTGTTGTCTAGAATGTCCTCAGAACATTCAATACCTCAGTAGCTAAGCTGCCTTTGCACCTGGCTGGCATGACAACAGTGGCTCAACATACACAGCAGTTGCACTAACAGCAGCACAAATTTTCCCCTTAAAACTTGCCCAGAATAAAGCAAGAGAATAAGGGGAGAGAATAAACTCTGCCAAAGTAAGTGTATTTAAATACTGCATGGAAATTGTTAACAGCCTGAACCTTTTCCCTCATTTTTGATAGTTGCAGATTGATGTAGTAACTGTCATTTAGCAAATGCAGAATGCATGACGAAGAAATCAGGTGGCCTTAAAAATCCAAACATGTATGATACTGATGAATGTTCTTGGTATATCTTCAAGGACTTCTTTCATGACTTTTCTTTGTCTAACAATAGCTCCAGCAATACCGAGCACCTGAAGCAAAGGTAAAGCAGCTAGCAATGTTCCAAGTATTCAATCACTCTAGAGATAGATTTCTGGCCTGTAGTTCCAACAGCACACTGAAGGGGGAGAAGTAAGTTATAATTAATATTTAACAAATTTTTTAAAATCATTAAAACAAAGCTTAACTTTTTTAGCTTTACTAAAATAATGAATCAAAACATGAGTTAGCGTATTTTGATAATATCAATGTATTTATTTGGTCACAATGATAATTATCTTAGCATAATTATAAAGAGACTCCCTTTTTGTTTCTAATCACTATGGCCACAGATTTTTACTTCTGTTGTCACAATGTATCACACACTTAAAACCATAAAAGCTACAACAGAAACTACTTACAGTAAGATTCATGAAGCTCAAGAATTTTTTGAGCATCTCTGTCATTATTGAAAAGTCTCCTTCTGGCAGATACTCCCGAACAGTGGTCACATTGATCTGAGGAAACAGATCAAAGACATACTGGTCAGGCAGGAAACATGAACTTGTACCTTACACTGTACTGTTTGTTGGTTTTGGCCCACATCCTGTTCCAAATTTCTGCAAGGTCCTTGAACTCCTTGCTTAACATGCAATTCCTATATTGCATGCAATTCCTATGTTGCACGCAACTCTGCCATGTGTGATCTCCATTCCTTATCCCACCCCATTCTCAGAAAGAAAGGTAGAGCTGGCAAAGGTTACAAAGAAACATTTCTGTGTATTTACTTTTACAAATGCACAAAAAAATGCCTCAAATATTATAAAGTATACTTAGTAGATTTATGTGTGCTTGAGATGGGGTGGTGTTAGGAGAGGAAGGCCAAGGAGTGCAGACTTTATACTTCATATACTCATAGAACTGCTTGCAGAATAAAAAAAGGAAATGCCTCATGTTCCACAGGTGGATGTAACTAATTATGCAGCCCAGGAATTAAGTAGGCTCCCCAAAGGTAATCTATTTATGAGGAGAATATTAGCAACAGCAGGAGAGGAGATTAAGGTGTTTCCCTTCACTGTTATGAAGAAACAGTCAATTTAAAAGGAAAATATGGCCTTAAACAAATGTTGTGATTAAATATAATTTTAAAATGTGTTAAAGGTGCATAAAGAATTTTAAAAAAAAAAGCACTTCCAAGATTGTTCACTAAAAAATATGTTGTCCTAAAATCTGGCGACATAAAAGGAGTGGAAGCTTCTGAAGCACTTAACCTAAATTAGACTTTCCTAAAGTCAAATAAGTGCAGGTTTTATATTACGCTTTTTTACTTCAATCAAAGGCATATGAATTGAGTCATCTATCAATCAATAGCCCAATTCACTTGTCATTCAATAGCCCAATAAAAGCCCAACATATTCTTATTTTGGAGTATACCCTTAAAGTTCACCAAAAAGTTTTTAACTTTAAGCGGAAAAGAGAATAATAAATACATTAGTTAATGGCATCAAGCTATCACAATGAAACCTTTTACAAACAATAAAATAACAATGAGCTATTACTTACTGGACTCTCCTGGCAGAGGCACCCAAGAAGTAGCGCTGTATATGAGGCCACTATGCAATCCTCCATGTGTTTGCCAGCATGCTGAAGGGCTGAGAATATTAAACAAATTGTAATAGCATTATCAAAAAATAAGGAAACCAACATTTATCTTTTTTTAAAAGTTGATAATCACCAATAAACAGTGCTAGGAAAACTGAATATCCATACAATTTAACAACTCAAAAAGGGGACCTAAATATATGCTCTAAAACAATAAAATTCTTAAAAGATCAAGAGATTAAAAAGATAATCCACAAAATGACACACAAAGGATATATGTGCAAATAATGTGATTTCAGAAGGGTCAAATGTCTAGAATATGTAAAAAATCTTTTGAATTCAACAACAAAAAAAGACAACCCAACTTAAAAAATGGACAAAGAATCTGAACAGACATTTCTCCAAAAATATGTAAGTGGGGGGCACCTCCCTGGTGGTGCAAGGTCCTAGGTCTCAGCACTATGAAGCTATCCGTAGCCACTGCAGCTTGAGTCAGGAAGGTGGCCCAGAAGGCACTGCAGACCTTCCCTGTCTCACCCACTGCTCCCCTCAGCAATGTATTTCAGTAGATCCACCTGTTCTGCTCCCCCACTCTGTTTCGGGTGAATTCTCTCGCCACCACCCCACCTCCCACACCTCTGGCCTACACCCCAGCTCTTGTAGGCATAAATAAATATTTTTGAAAAACTGAGATAATTAGGATGAGTCCTAATGCAGTATGACTGGTGGTATCATAAAAAAAGGTCAGAATGAAGACATATAGGGAAGACCATGTGAAAACAGCAAAGTTGGTTATCTACAAAGCCAAAAGGATTAGACTCAGAATCAGGCAATGCTGGAGGCTTGCTTCCTAGTTGGGTGAAGCTGAGCATATTGCTTAAATTGTATTAACTTCAGTGACATCTTACAAATGATTTTGTGCAGAATTTGAATGAATCAAGTATACCATTCCACACAATAGTAGATAATGTTTGATTAATTAAGACATTACCTTAAGTGTATTCCTTACTGTGTTTGCCACCTACTACATTATCATTTCAGAAGTATTGCTGCAATTTATGACAAATAAACCTCAGTTTATGAAGTAAGGCTAATAAAAGAATCTCAAGATTTCAAAATTGTTTTTTTTAGGGGTCATATTGTTCAGTCACTTCTCTTTAGAGACAGTAAACAAAGGATGGTCCAGGAAGGAAAAGTGACTTGGCTAGGGAGACCTTTCCTATACTATACATGTGCCTTCCCTCACTGCTGAGAAGCCAGCAAAGAACTCCTATGAGCACTGAAATTTCAAAGCTTGTCAGCACTTAAGCAGAGGTACCATAAAATAGCAAAATTATGACAATACATAAAGTATGTTCTGGAGAAAATAATATCAAACCATTATCTGAATACACTACTCAAAATAATTATACCTTTATTGAGGTCAAGTTCTTCATCATCCTCCTCCTTCTTATGTTTCTCTTCTGTACCATCAGCCTTTTCAGTGGATACCCACTGTATTTCTCCACTTGTCTCTTGCCACTCTCCACTCTTATCATGCTGAGTGGTGGGAGCATCTTTGATCAATTCATCTGTTTTACTTTCTGCCAACTGGGCTGCTCGTTCTCGCTCAAGGAAGAGCTGATGAAAATTATTTTTGAAGATCATTAAAAAGAGATCACCAATCAACATGTATGTACCCAAATAAAACGTTCTGTTTGCTTTTAAGTATCAATAGCTCTAAGAAGCATGCTGTATGATAAAGAGTATCAATAAAAGCCCATGCTCTAGATCCTACTAGAGACTAAAACCAAAGTGTAAGTGCTGTTGAGAGTCAATTAAGTTTATCTACTAATGATGCAAGCATCCGTTTGTAAGAACGAAAGCCTTAATACTGTTTGCCCCTTAGCCAAAAATACCACAGACTTAATTAAAGAAAAAATTTTAAATGCGCAGACTGGAAGGAAAAAAGAACAGTGAGTGAAACTACTTAACATTGGGGAAAAGGAACATGACTTCTTTAAAAGAATTTTAAAAAGATAAACAAGAAAATAAGAAGGAAAGGTCTCAGAGAAATACCCAAAACTGTATCTCAACTGGCAGGGAGAATGGTAGAATAACTGTCAGTGAAAGTACACACTGAAAACTCTTAAGTCAACAGGTAATATACTAAATTCCTTGTCTTCACTTACTTCATTTTCCCTGTGTTGGTATAGTGTTGAAATGCAGAAAACATTTAATATACTCACTCATATGACTTGGGCTTAAATGCAACTATCTGAAAATCAAATGCCAAGTAGAACTCAAAGCCTTGCTTGATAATACAGAAGAGTTTGTATTTAAAGTTTAATACTCTTAAAAAATAAATTTAATCTTTATATAATGCAAAATTTCTTAAAGTTGGCTCAAGAAATTTCCAGTGTTCCTGGAGATCCTTTCAAGAAAGCTGTAAGGTCAAAATTGTATTCATAATAGTATTGAAAAGGTCAACTGACTTCTTAGCATCACTTTAATGGGTAACAAAACAAGTGCCCCTGTTTTACAATTTTCTCAGTTTTAATTTCTAATTCCGTAAATATCAATAGAAAGAGCAAAAGTTCGTAGGGCTCCTAATAGTTTCTAAGAATGTAAAGTAATAAGATCAAATGTTTGAGAAGACGACGATGGGCTATTCATGACTCAAAACAATGAAGTTGTTTCTGAGGACGATTGTTCAAACATTACTAGTTTTAAAAATGAGGGTCAACAGGTTAGTAATGGCTTAGGAAACAATGATGGAATAGGTGCAAACTATCATTTAAGGAAGTAACAAAGGTAGCAAGGAACCCACTAAAAGGGCAAAAAAATTTAATGCCCAACATTGTTAAGACACAAGGACTTATACAGATTTTGGGGGAAAAGTAAATTGGTGATATGGTGGTGAGTGTTTGGCAACTGGGGAGGGGAAAAGTTGGGGAAATAAAATATGCATATTCTGACATAATGCATAAATCAGGAAATTACTCACAGTCCAGGCACAGATCAGAGAGTAAATACTGGAGGAATTTAACTGGATGGGATGGAGCTAGAGATTGAGTCCAAATTTGTTACTATTGATCTATTTGTGAATCATAAATATGCCTTCTTTCTGCTTTTTGCTAATGATGCCTAAGGAGTCATTACACAGTTGAAGACAACTGGCAAAGTAAAATAATGGCACACTGTAACACAGTATGCCTAATCTCGATGACTGGTACAGGAGGGGAAGAGGGAGAAAAAGGAGAAGGTATAAATGATAAAGCAATCGGACAGCTGCAACAAACCGAAGGTATTAAGTTATGGCTTACCTGAACTAAAGCCTGAACAGCATGCACTTGTCCTACTATCCTTAAACTATCATCTCCTTCTCCACTACAAAAAGAAGAATCAAAAGAACACGATGTTTCCATGTTGACAAGACAATGCCGATTCCGAGCACTATACTCCACTAGATTTATCAGTAGACCTAAACCCTACAAAATTAAAAAGAATTAAAAGCAAGTGAGTACAAAATGCGTTAACTTTCAGTGGTAGCTAGAAACCTAGTAACTGTTCTATGAACAACAAAATGGTTTAAAGTCATCATGCATGATTGTAGTCTTCCAAAAGAATGATTTAATTTTTAGGCCTCCCTAGTGGCGTAGGGTTTAAGTCTCAGCACTATTCCTGAGAGGGTACTCAATGGACTCAGTTCCATTGCTGGCCAGGGAGCTAATGGCCACATATGTGCAGCACACTGCTCTTGTCTCACCCACTGCTCCCCTTAGCAGTGTATTTCAGTAGGTCTGCCTGTTCTGCTCCCCACTCTGTCTCTGGTGAAACCTTACCCCCTACATCCCAATTCTTCTATGCATAAATAAAAAAATCTTTCTTTTAAAAAAATGATTTAATTTTTAATCACTATTACCTTCTTTTAATTTTTTATTATTTTACATAGGCCCTGTCATGGCTTTCTTTAGTACAGTAAGAGGTGTGTTTATAAGGAATTCACCAACACCCACAATATATCAAACAACTGATTCTTAAAAGGCAAAAATGGGGCCTCCCTGGTGGCGCAGTAGTTAAGCGCTGTGCTATGGAGCTGTCAGCACAGGGCAATACGAGTTCCAAGCACGGCCAGGGAGATTCCCACATGGCAGAGCAGACCTCTCCGGCCTCAGCCGCTGATCCCCTCAGCAGTGTATTTCAGTCCATCTGCCTGTTCTGCTCCCCACTCTGTCTCTGGTGAACCCTCTCGCCACCCCACGCCTCTGGTCTGTACCCCAGCTTATATGCATAAATAAATATTTTCTTTTAAAAAAAGGCAAAAATGACATTCTCAACATTTTACTAGATTCAAGCATGCATTTCTGAAATAGTCACTTCAACTCACCAGCACTCTAATATCAAATCTCTGCTCCTGAGGTAGGTACTTTGGAACCTGAAGCACACAGTTCATCGCTGTGCCAATCAAGCCATCCTGTTCTCCTGTTTTGGTGCTGCCCCACTCTGAAACAGGGAATGGGAAGAATATAAAAATTGTATTGATTCTTCCTTATCACTTACAACAACTTAAAATCCACTTAAAATGGATATTAAAAGTTAGAAATGTTATCAGTATTCCTTTAGTGAAATACACTATTATAACTAATATTTCCAAGTCAAGCTAAAAATATCAAAATAGTTCCAAAGCTACAAAATGGTTCTAAAAATATCAAACGGCACTAAACTAGTTCTAAAAATATCAAATCCTAACAGCAATTAAATCCATACATGAATAATCACAAAAAAAAAGATACAAATAGGAATAATCTGCTTCTACATGTAGTATACATTCTTTCCATGAAAATATATGTAAAAAACATTACTTACCATTATCATTAGTTAAATTGAGCAACACCCCAATGATGGCCCTCATGCAATCTTCCACTGCTTTACCCACATGGTTGGTTACATTCTGGTGAGGCAGAGGCTTACTGTCAGGTGAACATATACTATTCTCTGCTCGGTTATACTGTTGAATCAATTCTTCACAATGTTGTAATGCTCTTAAGAGAAAACAAAAATGAAGACTGTTATGTTAAGCAAAAATAATTATACTAAGAATTTCTTTTTATTTAGATCATTGCATTTTAAATTTGTAATAAATACTGTCAAAATCATCTTTGTCTTTAGAAATTTAACTGTATTAACAATTCAACCATGTACCAAGTATGCCTAACACCATACTGGGTAGTAAATTTGATTTAGGGAAAACTTAATTTTAAATTTTCTAACCAATGTTTAAAATGATGGATGCAAAAGTTTGTATCTATAGTACCTACTCTACTACTATTCAGCTCCTTATTTCTCATGAGTTTTTTCCCATTTTACCAATCTTTCCAACACAACAGACCTACCACAACCTCTCTCCAAGCAAGGTGAAACCTTTAAGGGCTAACACTGGACACTTCTGAATGTCATTTACATGTTTTTTCATTTAGAATGCAAGTGCTTAGCAGGTAGAATATTATTTACATTATTATTCCATAATAAAATAATTCTGTATAAACAGATATTGAATATTTCATAAGCATTAAAGCAAATCATGTTTTTTAACATAAGGTCATTTAACATGTTTCCTTGCCAGTCACAGAAGCCTATCAGCTGCACCCAAGGATTCTTAAGGTGCTACCCAAAATAACAAGGACACATGACCTTTAAACAATCTAGTATTTCTGAAGACTTTTAATTCACCAAGTCAGTAAATTAAAAAATTAAGTCTATGGGAGATAAGGTAAACTGAGTATGTCAACTGATTTTTCCTGTATATATACCATAGAAAACCCTTAATGAAAACTGTACTGTATGTATGTAAATCACCCTCTAGCTGCTCTTGAAAACATTTCCTTTGGTTAGAGTAAAACATACGTACCCTTTAGTAGACATGAAGTGTTCCTCATGTCTAATCTAAAATAATTTGTTTAGGGCCTCCCTGGTGGCGTAACGGGTTAAGTCTCAGCACTATGAAACTATCCGCAGCCACTGCAGCGGGAGTCCCATTCCCGGCCAGGGAGCTTCCCACATGGCGCAGCAGACCTCTCCTGCCTTGCCCACTGTTCCCCTCAGCAGTGTACTTCAGTAGATCTGCCCGTTCTGCTCCCCACTCTGTCTCTGGTGAAACCTCTCACCACCCCGCACCTCTAGTCTACACCCCCCAGTTCTTGTATGCATAAATAAATCTTTTTTAAAAATTTAAAAAAATAAAATAATTTGTTTAGATGTTTGAGGATGCTAGACAGAATTACCATACTTTTTTTGTTAAGTGCCTAAAAAAGGATGATACTAACTTGTGGGTTTGGTTGGGAAGTGCCAGGGAGAATGACAGGGATATACCAATCTATCAATATTGGGATTCCTATATTTACCAGGGTTCTACTGAAAAGTTTGGAAAGTCATATGAGTGCTCTATCAAAAACATCTAATTCTGATCTCTACTACCATGTTAAGACATTAGGTGCAAATTTCCAGGTCACAATAACAGAGCTGAAACCTGTTGTATTAAATTAACTTCTTTTAGAAAGGTCTCTGTCAGAGATCATGATTTATACAAACATTCTGAAAACAGACAGATTTAACTATTAAGATTACTCTTTGGTAAGGGAAATAAAAACATGGTATCAATTAGAATACATGCTTTTAAGGGTATGGAGTATGATACAAAATTTAAAATGTAAGACAAAAAGAGAGGACAATAAAACCTACAGGGTAAAGAAACCAGAGACAACTACAAATTTGAAAAATGACTGGATATATGCTATTAAGCAATTTTTTAAATAATTTATATGGTATGAAAATGGTATCATGGCTATATTTTAGAGTCCTCCTAGAGACTATACATAAAAGTATTTGCAGATAAAGTGTGAAATGTTTAATTTGCTTCAAAACAATATAGAATGGGGAATGTATAGCATTACAGATGGAAATAAGCATGGCCGTGATTGGTACTTATTTAAGCTGAGTGACATGTACACAGGAGCTTATCATACAATTTTGTCTACTTCTGTCTATGCTTGAAATTCTCCAAAATAAAAGGTTAAAAAGCAGATAAACTTGAGCTAAACTGTAGTGGACCTCTGATACTACTCTAAGGACTTAGTACTTACACCCAAAGATAGTCAGAAATCCTAAGAGTTTGGGCTTATTTTTACAAAGCAGAGCTTTGGAAAAGGTTAACTCCCTGTGGTTTTGTGTTAGATAGGCTAGAGGTCAGAGAACTAGGGCAGAGACACCAAAAACTAGGATAAAGATAGAAAGAGGCTGTTCTAACAAGCTAGAACCAGGACTACAGACATATTTGGAAATTTACATCACTGAGGTGCGAGCACTGGCCAGTTGTCACGAAAGTCAGATGGGGAAGAGTGTGGAACGGGGAAGCCAAATATAGATCTGGGAAAACAGGTATAAATAAAGTGCAGACCAGATCTAGTAAAAATTCATTTATAATAAAATAAGAACTGTAAGTGTTAACTGCATGCCAAACCCTGTTCAAGGTTTCACAAACATACATAAAAACACACACTTGTCATATAATTTGCATTTATATATATTTATGTATTATATACAATATACATTTAAATTCAAAATATGCATTAGTTAATAAATATTTTTAAATATTATATATAATTGACAATATTAACATAACATACATGTTGTATTTTACTTTATGACCAATCCAAATGTTTTAAAAGAGATAAAATATTTCAGAACACTTACTTAGCTGATGAAACAATGAGTTGTGAATCTTTATATGCTATCAAGTAGCTCTGATTCTCTGGATTATGCACTGTTACCTGAAAAGGGAAAAATTATGTGTGGCATCTGTAACTTTCATTCATTCACACATAAAACACTATGTTTAGGGCTCTGAAAGATATGAGTAAAGTCAACTTTCCATGTAAGAGCATAAAAACCCACATTTAGATTTAACATAATAGAGGTACTAATTTATTACACAATTAAAACATTACTGCTGTTAAGTGCTTGTTCTTAATATTTTCTGCACTAAACATTCACTGTAATGAACTACCAAGCACTGACAGTAAGAGCAGTCTCTAATTTATAAATAAATGATACTTTATAAAGTTCACAAGTGAGTTCATTTAGATTTTAAAAATTTTTATGTTACCAATGTAACTGAAACACTAGAAGAGAAAACAGACTTTTTCAATTTCATCTATGCCTGAAGTTTTTAATTCACACTTGATTATTTTCCCAGATGTTTCAAAAATACCCAGCTAATCCAATCTGGTAACAATCTATGATCCTGAAATTCACAGATAGCATAAATTCTAATCTACACTGATCTGGGTTAATTCATTCCTATTATCCAAAAAACAATTATACTCTGACATATAACAGGTATTGTACTTCAAAGTCAAATCTTATTATAAAATGTGATTACAAATTATCTGACTCAGGGCCTCCCTGGTGGTGCAGCGGTTAAGCGCTGTGATGTGGCGCTGTCGGCAGCAGCAATATGAGTTCGATGCCAGGCTGGGGAAGATTCCCACATAGCATGGCAGACCTCTCCTGCCTCAGCCGCTGCTCCCCTCAGCAGTGTATTTCTGTCGATCTGCCTGTGCTGCTCCCCACTCTGAATCTGGTAAACCCTCTCGCCCCCCCACGCCTCTGGCCTGTACCCCAGCTTGTATGCATAAATAAATAAATCTTTAAAAAAAAACAAAAACCATCTGACTCAAATAGCTAAATCAAGAAAATCCTTAATTGAAAAAAATAAAAACCTGATAGACTAAACTGTTATTTTCCACAAACAAGTAAATGCATTTAAGCAAAATCCCACATTAAGAATATTAATATTTCACAATATAAACACACTTGACATACAAGGTTTCATATGGAACAATATGCATATTCTCTCAAAATTAAGCCACTCATTTAATTTGTTCATTAACATCGATTGCTCAAAGAATGTGTTACAATTTCAATTTGGATTAACTAATGTGAAAATATTTGGCAGTCTCACACAAACTCAATCATGATTAAGATTATTTTCCCTAGGGCCTCCCTATGGAGCAATGGGTTAAGCGCTGCGTGCGTTTGATGCCTGCGGCGCAAGTTCGATACCTGGCCAGTGAGATTCCCACATGGTGCAGCAGATCTCTCCTGCCTCACTTGCTGCTCCCCTCAGCATATATTTCAGTCAGTCTCCCTGTTCTGCTCCCCACTCTGTCTCTGGTGAACCCTCTCACTGCCCCACACCTGTGGCCTGCACCCCAGCTTGTATACAAAAATTAATAAATCTTTTAAAAAAAAAAGAAATGTAAATCAGACCATTATAAAAAATTATTTTCCCTAAATATCTGTCTAACCTTTTCTGCCTCCACTGCCACCATGAGGCCCATGAAAAAATTTCTGACAAAGGGACAAAAAAAAAAAAAAAAAGCAGATTCTGAAGTACACCCTTGATTACACCCACCCTTTGAAAATGAATCATGCATGCTGCCAATTTTGAGCAATTACTTCAGGAGAGAATCAAAGTGAAAGGGAAAGCAGTAGAGGGATTGTGACCATTATATGGAGCAAGAGCAAGATCACTGTAACTTCTGAGGTGCCTTTTTCCAAAAGGTATTTGAAGTTATCTCACCAAAAAAAGAATATCTGAAGAATAATCACTTGTTAGATTGGTTACATGTAGTTGCTAACAGCAAGGAATTTGTAACAGGAAGTTACAAATTACATTATTTCCATATTAACCAGAATATAGAGGAGGAAGATAAGGATTAAAGCTCATTTATCTGGAATATTTTGAGTTCTTGAATAAAACTTGGGAACCAGGGTCTTCCCTGGTGGTGCAAGGGGTTAAGTACCAGCACTATGAAGCTACCCACCGCCAAGTTGCTTCAGGGAGCTTCCCGCATGGCTCAGAAGACCTCTCCTGCCTCACCCGCTGCTCCCCTCAGTAGTGTGCTTCAGTAGATCTGCCTGTTTTGCTTCCCATTCTGTCTCTGGTGAACCCTCTCACCACCCCACACCTCTGGCCTACACCCCAGTTCTTGTATGAATAAATAAATCTTAAAAAAAACAACAAAAAAAAAAACTTGGGAATCAAAAACAAATAGTTGTCCATACTTACACTTTCCAAAACTCGTAAACATCTCTCTGCTCCCCAGAGTGAGGCTACTAGTTTCTCTTCATCCTCATCTCTACTTAAATGATCCACGCATTCTTTCACTAGGATAAATTAAATGGATATGTTAGTATACTCATCATTTCCACACTTACAGTATATTAAAAATTATCAGTATATATGCTACGAATATTCTAGAACCTCTCAGCACTTTATTCTGGTTTATACTATGAAATATTAACATGTATAAGTTTCCATTTTATTGTAATTTTTATTTCCATAACTTCCCAGTATCAAATTGTTAAAGGCCTTTCCTTTAAATGATTGGAAAACTATATACATATTCTTAAATAGAAAGTTGACACAAGACTTCTATTAAAAGAATAGATCTTGGGCCTCCCTGGTGGCGCAGCAGTTGAGCGCTGTGCTGTGGAGCTGTCGGCAGCTCGCGATGCAAGTTCGAAGCCTAGCTGGGGAGGATCCCACATGGTGTGGCAGACCTCTCCTGCCTCACCCACTGCTCCCCTCAGCAGTGTATTTCTGGTCTGCTTGTTCTGTTCCCCACTCTGTCTCTGGTGAGCCCTCTCACTGCCCCACGCCTCTGGCCTGTACCCGAGCTTGTATAAATAAATCTTTAAAAAAAAAAAAAAAAGAATATATCTTTTTAAACTATACAATTATTATTGAAGTATTTAAATAAAATTATTTTCATCAAGCTTTAAATAGTATATTAAAATGTTATAAGTGTGCATACTACACCTTTATCTACAATGTGATCCAGACCACCCAAAAGTCGCAGTTCTTCTTTAAACCAGTCTCCTGCTCGTTTAGAAGTGAGGGACAACAATGTCTCCATAGCTAAATGGCCGGTCTAAAAAAAATCACAAGTACCATTAATGAATACTGACTCTTAGCAATAATTCTAAGGCAACAGTTCTAGCCATTGTTTTGCTATATAAAAGTTCACTGCATTTGACCTGCTCCGCTTTTTTTATATTACGGGAAGTGCTTTTAGAAGTAGAAGTGAACCAATTTAAAATTTTATCACAATAGTCTAAGCTGAAGAAATAATTTTAACACTAGCTTGTTTTCACAGACAAAACCCACTATTTAAAATACTTGACAGTTCAGGCCTCCCTGGTGGTGCAAGGGGTTAAGTCTCAGAACTATGAAACTATCTGCAGCTGACCCACATGGTGCAGCAGACCTCTCCTAACTAGCTGCTGCTCCCCTCAGCAGTGTATTTCAGTCAGTCTGCCTGTTATGCTCACCACTCTGTCTCTGGTGAAATCTTCTCATCCCGCCTTGCTCTAGCCTACACCCAGCACTTGTATGCATAAATAAATAAATCTTAAAAAAAAAAAAAACTTGACAGTTCAATAAATATGTACTGTTATTTAGAACAGAGGCTCACCGGTAGACTCTTGGGGCCTCCCTGGTGGTGCAGGGGTTACAAGTCTCAAGACTATCAAGCTAAAGCCTCCCTCACTGCTCCCCACTGTCTCTGATGAATCCTCTCACCTTCCCTCCTCCCCACCACCTCTGACCTACATGCCAGTTCATGTATGCATAAAGAAATAAAAATAAATCTTTCAAAAAAATATAAAATAAAACAGCAACTGTTTTGATTTTAATTGTCAGTAAACTAACACATTGTTAAGAAGGTTATTATACTGGTATTTGACATCCTAATAAATTCAACAAACCATGGTGAGAAAGTCAGTGAACAGGCTTATGATGACACTTAATAGTAAATGCCTACAGGAAAGTCTAGAATTTGAAGAATAAGGGAGGTGAAAAAATAAAGCTAATTTATTCAGCTTTGCAGCAAAGCATAGGCTCAAATTTATTACTTTTATCATTTAAAAAAATAGCATCTGTTGTAGGAATGGTAGAAGTAAATAAAAATTCCCAATATTTAAATAATTTGTTGAGACAGAGGAACCATTTATCCACCATCCGAGCATGGCAGCTACTTTAGTAAGAGAAAGGAATGAATACATGTGAATTTAGTATCTTGCCATTTCAAGTAAACTTACTTTTCCCCCTTAATTCCCACACTATCCAAATATATCCCCTTCTCTATCTTAACAGAGCAACACCTCAAAATTGTATCTGGCTAGCACAAAATATTACACAATTTTTGAGGCAAATGCTACAGCCCTCAGTTTAACTAGCTGAGGAATGTTCAGAAAAACGATGTTTAGGGGCCTCCCTGTGGCTCAAGGGGTTAAGCGCAGCACTGTGAAGCTATCCAGAGCCACTGTGGTGCAGCAGACCTCTCCTGCCTCACCCACTGCTCCCCTCAGCAGTGTACTTCTGTCCATCTGCCTGTTCTGCTCCCCACTGTCTCTGGTGAATCCTCTCACCCCCTCCCCCCACACCTCTGGCCTACAACCAGCTTGTATGCATAAATAAATCTTTAAAAAAGAAAAATGATATTTATATAGTTTTATCTTCTACAGGCCTAGTAACCTTTGGGGTATTACTGATTCTACAAGTAAAAAAGCCAAAGTAACTGGAATCAAACAAAAGCATCACAGTCATCTTAAACATGGGAGCTGTTTGAGCATTAAGTGTAGCAGCTAACCATGATTCCAATTATAAGGGACACTGCTCTAAAAAGAGGGCAGATGCCTAGAAATCTTTCAAGTCATGGTATTTTGAGGCAGTTAATAAGACACACTGAGACACTCCAGAATAAGAAAATACTCATTGAAAATGACTCTTGCAAATCCTCTGAATCTTTTTTCCGAAGCCCAGAGAAAGCAAGAATTCAAATTCTTAATAGCGTAAATGTAGCTTCCATATTCAAAAAAATTCTAGAGAAAGGATGTGGCAAAATGCAATAGAAAATTAGTGTTAATAAATTTAAATACAGATAGGCTAGTTTAGGAATTTTAAGCAGAAAACAATTATTCTCAGAGCTAAACTTTACAAGAATTTGATGAACTGCAAACTAAGAGGTTACGAGACAAATGATTTGTCCAAAGTCATACAGCTGCTATCACTAAAAAACGTTCTTAAAATAATTTTCAGGGCCTCCCTGGTGGCACAGTAGTTAAGCGCCACGCTGTGGAGCTGTCAGCAGCGGCGACGTGAGTTCGATGCCAGGCCGGGAGAATCCCACATGGCGCAGCAGACCTCTCCTGCCTCGCCCGCTGCTACCCTCAGCAGTGTATTTCTGATCTACCTGTTCTGTTCCCCACTCTGTCTCTGGTGAACCCTATCGCCAACCCACACCTCTGGCCTGTACCCCAGCTTGTATGCATAAATCAATCAATCAATCTTAAAAATAAATAATTTTCATTTTATAGTGGAAAGAAGAAACCCACCGTTATATTTTCTAGATCAAGATGCTTGTTGTGTACAGTTTCACAGAGCCGTCGAATTTTTTCTTTTATTTTGTTCATATCTTTTTCATTCAGTAGCTTAGCTGAAGAAGCATCTTGTTCCAGTTCTAGGAGTCGAATCATTAGATCCAGGCTAGCTCTATCAAGATCCATGTTCAAACGATCTCTACTCAATATGTACATGAGGGCAGCTGTACAAAGGGATAGGTTCTTCAACAGACCCAAAAAAAGGTAACGTAAGCAGTTAGTGACAATTTCAAAAATTAAACCTTTGCTTTGACATTTGTGCACATGCAGAAAACGTTTTCAGTGAAATTCCTCCTCTTAAAATAGTCTAAGGAAACATTAATTAAATCAGTAACTTGCTTAAAACTTTTCTTCCTTGAAGCCTTCCTCGTAAGAATCCCCCAAAGCAAGAGTGTAAGTGGAATTACTTATTTCTTTGGTCATTATGAGCTAAGTAAAAACTTTACAGAATATATATCCTACTACAATACATGTCTAATATTTATGATATAATAAAATTAAATCTCAGTATAAAATCAACAAACTTTTAAAATCTTTACCCAAAACTTAGCTATTTCTTTCTGTAAAATAGCGAGTTTTTGTCAGTATATAAATGTATGATGATCAAATTAACACATGTGGACCCCTTTCCTTAAATCAATCATGTCTGTTTCAACCAACTAATTAAAAAAAAAAACTAGTAATTTAATATGCTCCAATATCACTCAAATCAGGTAGTCAACACACTGTTTGTAATAGGTACTATAATCTACAATATGATGATATCTTAGGAAGCATAAATTTATCAAAAAGAGGTATGTTGGGATATTTCAACATCTGAGCTATTCTGAACTTATTTCAAAGTACAGAAACTCTGAATCCTCAAAAGTAGGAAAAGTTTAGACTAAGTAATGAAATGTTTACACACAAATTATTTTTGGAAATTAAGATGTCACAGTATAGGCCATGGGAGATCCACTGCCCTTGAGAACACACTGGTCCTCTCAGAAGTGTAAAACAAAGCCAACTCATTCTTAGCTCCAATCTTTTCTCCCTCATTCTGTAGATGCTACAAAACTTGGTAATGGAGTTACCTCATTTAGACTTAAACTTTCAGTTTCTTAAGACTCACACTGTGTCATCTAATCTGCATTAGGAACATAACTTCCTTGAACAAAAATACAATCAAGTTATCTCAAAATACAGTATTTAATCATTATTGACTACTTTCTACTTTCAAAATTAAACCTGATTTTTACTTCCTAAGATTTATGAGAAAAGTATCAAAGTCATAATGGAAAATGAGGAATTTATTCATTTTCACAATGGGTTATGTCCCAGATTTAACATCCAGACAAAATGTTATGGAAAAAAAAAAATTAAGGCTGTATTTCAAAACCATTTTTTCACACTGTTAATATCAAATAGAAGATTTTCCTTAGTACTCTGCAATCAGAAGGAATCATTGTTAACAGAACTGAATCTCTAGTATGGTAGGTATGTTAGCTATTTGAGAAAATAATCTTAAATATTTTTTAAGTAATATCTTACGGCATTGGGCCTCCCTAGTGGCACAGGGACTATGGCCAGCCACTGCCGCATGAATTTGACTGATCCCCAGCCAGGGAACTGCTCCACATGGCGTAGCAGACCTCTCCTGTCTCATCCATTGCTCCCCTCAGAAGTGTATTTCAGTAGATCCACCTGTTCTGCTCCCCACTCTGTCTCTGGTGAGCACTCTCACCCCCCACACCTCTGGCCGACACCCCAATTCTTATATGCATAAATAAAAGAAATCTTTAAAAAAAAAACAAAAACTTATGGTATTATGTTCTACATATTTAATGAATAAAACTAACTCAAGTCATAGTTAGGAAATATTACAAGTTAAGATCCAATGAAAATGTATTTTGATAGCCAAATAGACTAGAATTTTTAAATAATGCTTCTCAATCTCAGACACTTAAAAATACCTGATGATGCTGGGAATCATCCAATGTTTTAAAGACCATTGCTACCATTCCATGTGCTCTCAGGTGCATTCGAAAACTGGGCATGGCACATTTAGTAGCCAAGCTAATAACACTAGAAAAAAAACAGACTAGGTTATTAGGGGGAACTGAAAATAGCTAGTGCATCAGGTTGTTTGCCCAATATAAAAGCAAACAAATGGGTGTGGGGATGTGAAAGCCTTACTTATAGAGATCAATATATAAAAATCATAGACAAAAGAAATTAAGAATTTACTAATGTGATTTGCTATGCCTTATTAAAAAATGCAAATAATTGTATTTACATGATCATCTTTATAGTATTCCTTATGTTACTACCACCATTAAAACCTTCCTTTTATACTTTATACTTTTATACTTAGCTACCTTTTATAATGCTTCTGACACATGAAAATTACAAATCATATTTGGATAGATTCCAACTGACTGAATAATCAACTCTAGATAATCCATTTCAGTATGCAAAAGATGATTCAGGTTAAAACAAATTTAATCTAATTTATCCCTTTCATGACTAGAAAATTAGGGCTGAAAGAGAACTTAAAAGATTCTTTAGCATAATATTTTTTTAAGCATAGGACTACTATGCTAAAAGGCTAAAGATCACCCAAATTTTCTTCACTCGTGTAGAATCATGTTCCATGTAAATAAACACATTTTAACTTATTATTACAGGCTATAAACTACATCCATGATAACAAAATCATAAATGACTCTACCCAGTTGAAAATTTATAATGAGATATAGCAAGCATATAATCTCAAATATAAACATAAGATCTTACCTAAGGCAACGTGTGTTTAGAGGCTGAGTGCTCTTTAAGCCACTTAACAAGTACTCAATGTCATCAGTGAACTCTTGATTTTCACCAAATTCCACCACATCATTGAAGTGCTTCACATGCTGGACAACAGTATATAACTGCCAACAGAAAATAAGTCCAACTTTTTTGTAACTATGAAAAGCATATACACTTTATTTAAAATATATAAAATAGTTCATTAATGACAATCAAATGAAATGTTTAGAAAGCATCTGTAGTGGTAGGACCCAGTAAGTTTATGGTTTAAAAATGTGAACAGCCGAGTACTGATACTTGTTCAAGACATCTGAAACATACATACAACAATCTATCCATATGCAACAAAACAGCATAGGTCTGCTTACTTCTTTGTCTTCTTTTCTGCATTTCAGCGCAGTAACTATATCTTGGTAGGGTTGTGTAGGTATTGTCACAGTTTTTATCACTTTGGGAGGTGGTGCAGGAGCCTTAAAAACTCCATCATCTTTTTGATTTGGTTCCTTTGAAGACAGCCTTACCTATTAATAAAGGTATTAAATTAGTTGACCTAAATAAATACATAAAAAGAGAAATACCTGGCAAATTTAGCTTCAAAAACCAAAAGTAATAAAGGTCGAAAAAAAAAAAAGTGAGAGAAGCCAATGAAAAATCAAAAGGGGAAGTAAAATTTCATATAACTATTATGCAAGACTCATGTTTTACTAACAAAAGAATATCAAAGGAATTCCTTCTGATCTTCTTTAAGCTTACATTTCACACAGTTTGTTCTCTGTCTCGAGGACCATTAGAAAGAATTAGGAGCCAATTACATACATAAATAGCACTGATAAGTAGCTAGGATTGGGACAATACTTCAAGAGGTATCTGTCAACAATAGACAAAATATTTTAAGAGCAAGTAGTCTACAGTTTAGGGTAGAAATAATCATAGAGACTGGCAAAGACCAAGATGGTATAAATTACAAATATGCAGGATGATTCTGTATTAGTAAAAGGAGTTGATATAATCAAGACAGGAAACTCTTTTTAAAAGACCTTTATTTCTAATTTTTCCCCTAGTTTTATGAAGTCATTCATTTATTACTTCAGACAGCTGAGAAATTACCATTAATCTAAGGTATTAATGTATGACACTACCAGTTATTCTGAAGAAAATAATTGGTAAAAATCTTTCAAACGTATTTTGAATTGAAAAGTTATTACTGGAACGCAGGGGAAAAGCTGTCCTTTGAAACTGACCACTCAGTGTCACTTTAAGATCAATACAAGATGTGATTTACAATGTAGTTTTTAATAGCAAATACGAATTTCAAATATGGAAAAATTTGCTCTTAGACACTAAATACTGTAATTTTACAAAATGTGGGTGTGGAATAGAATGTCATTCAATATTTTCTAAGGTTTTATTTATAACCTAGAAGCTGCACCAGAATTTCTGCTGTCCTGGTTCACAATCCTCACTTTTCCAATGAATTAAATCAAAGGCACTAATTTTCAGTGTAGAAGGCCAAAATAAACAGTTAAATAGAAAAACCAGAGACTTTCTAATTATGATAGCATCTCCCTAATTAACCTATAATCTAGTAAACAAACACGGAATTAAAAACTATAGTACACTTACTGTGACACTCTGAGGTTTTACTACTGGGGGCCCAGGTAGTTCTTCTGAGTCTGGATGGTTCCAATGTCTAGCATTATATACAGCTTTTGTAGGGGACTAGAGAAAAGAGAAAAAGATCAACTGTTTCACATCCTTATAAAAATGCTCATTTAATAAACATATATTCTAGACAGAGTATGATGGAAAATACTTGGCTCATATTCCTACTGTGTTCCCATGCCTCTGGCATACATGGTGTTACTGTGGTATTCTACCACAAAATTGACAATTAGTGCTCTGAGCAACTATTACCAACCTAGAGTAGACACTAAACTTCTCGCTAGGCTTATATTAACTTAATAATCAATAGTTATTTCAACATATTCTCTGTTCCTCATGCTACTGATGCATACCCTACATTTTTCCAACTGTGGAAATCAGACAGCTTATGGCAGGTGATACAGGTGCCATATTCATTTATGTGAAAATACTAGGCCAGATAAGTATCACCAATCAGAAGTTTTCAAATTACATAAAGGTAAAGATGGTAAATATAACACAGGGGAGTTCACAGCAGTGCCATCTAGTAACAAAATTGATTTCTGCAGCAAAATGTATAAATATTAACACTGAACAGGAAAAAGGCATAAATTTCCTCATCTCCATTCAGGTTAGCTTCCTGTCCATTACTATAAACCTACAAACAACTTTAACACTTTTTATTTTAAACTTGAAATATGGAAGTGTGAGCATATATAGTCAAATTCATCGGATTAAACCTGTATAAGAGGAACAAATTTTCATTTTCAAAAGGCGATTAAGTGAAGGCTGACAACACTCCCACCCTTCACAAAAGCAATGTTAAAATTATGTCCTTAAACTTGAAATAAATAGTTTGATCTCGTTAGATATTTTTTCTTTGCAGGAGAATAATAATCTTCCTATTTCAGCACCATATCTAAAAAGACTACCAGTGGAGAAACACTTCAAAATTGGTCAAAAATCTACATCAGGGCCTCTCTGGTGGGGCAGGGGTTAAGTCTCAGTGCTATCAAGCAACTGCCAGCCACAGCAGCATGAGTTCGATTGGCTTGAGTTCCATCCCCCACCAGGGAGCTAACCCACATGGAGCAGCAGACCTCTCCTGTCTCACCCATTGCTCCCCTCAGCAGTATTTCAGTAGATCTGCCTGTTCTGCTCCCCACTCTATCTCTAGTGAATCCTCTCACACACACCCCATCTCTGCACCTCTGGCCTACACCCCAGTTCTTGTATGCATAAATAAAATGAAACTTTTTTTAAAAAAAATCTACATCAAAAAATTAACCATGTCCCCATACTAGCTGTAGTGAAGCAACATAAGAATCATACATGTTTTTACACAAATATTTCTGTAAAAATAACCATACTGTAAACATTAAGAGTGTAATCTCCACAAGAATTGGCTTATTAAAAGATAAAAAGTTTAAATTGGTTCACAAACTAAAAGTGTCAGAAAACCTTAGTGCTAAAAGGAATTTAACTACTGTGAAATTTCCATAAAGCAGACTCATTTGAATTATATATACAAACACATTACTATATAACAGGTTTGCATACAGTGATGATACATTAGTAATCTAAAGCAATTTATGCACTCTTGCAATGACTTGATCAGGCCTCTTAAAAAGCATATCCAAATACAGTAGACTCAAAACTTTAAACTTAGTTCTCTATTCCTTAATGTCCTTCTTTCAAACATCAGCTATATTGTCCAAATATCTGGTAGTTACTGGATCTCTGATTAATGCAACCTCTAAAGCCCAAAGCCCAGACACTGGAAAGAATGGGTGCCTCAAGTACCTATTCTCAAGTATTTTGCTTCTTCTAAAAAAGTCTTGATTTCATGTAACAAACAATCTTTTAGATAATAAAAAGGTTATTTGGTTCTACAGATATCAAAATAAGGCAAGTCAAGGCTCTAAATTAAATAGACTTTCTATTTAGCGATGAGTAACAATATACTTATTAGTTAACAAAACAGGCTCAGGAATCATGGTCAACATTAAAATCCAGATAAATAGTAAGTTTTATTTCTCCTTGTTATTCAATTATTTTTCAAAGGCGGAGTGGGGTTAATAACAGTACCTACTGCAAAGGGTTTCTTTAAGAATTAAATTAATATATGTAAAACATTTAGAAAGCTTCCTGAAAGAATTGCGGTATACAAGTATTAACAACTAATAATAATATTGATAACTGTTACATGGTGATATGTGATTGTTAATCCAGCATCTATATGAGAAAATGAGAATATACAGTCTACCCAACTTACAAAGGGAGTGAGATAAATGAGATAAGCTAATATAAAAGAACTGTTAACAAGTATTATTATTATAAAAGCAAACTGTAATACACTATTTTAACTCATCTCAAAAGTCCCTGAACAAATTATCTCTCTGTGACGGCTATAGATGTGAAATTCCTCAACAAAATATTATTTGCAAATAAAGATGCAAAAAACTCAACAAAATACTAGAAAAACAAGGTTAAGACAAACCATTACCATGACCACCAACAGGAATTTATTCACAGTGATGGAAGAATGGTTCAACATATGAAAATCAACCAATATGATACACGTTAACAGAATGAAGGACAACAATCACATAATCCTCTCAATTATTGCAGAAAAAATTTTTTGACAACTCAACACCCTTTTATGGTAAAAACACTCAAAACAACTAGGAACAGGAGGAAATTACCTCAACGTTACAAATGTAATCTATGAGAAGCAGAGATAACCTACTCAACAGTAAGTAAGTAAGAAATAAGGTAAGGACTGCCAGTTCTCACTGCTTTTATCAACAGAGTACCAGACGCATAAAAGCAAAAACAATTAGGAACGAAAAAGAAAAGGCATACAAATTGGAAAGCAAAATTATATCTGTTCACAAATGAGATGCAGAAAACCCTGAAACTTCCAAAAACAGATCAGTTAAAATTAATAAATGTATTCAATAGTTATGCAATACAAAATCCACATACAAAATTAGTTGCATTTCCACACATTAACAAAAAACAATCCAAAAGTGAAATTTAAGAAGACCCTATTTACAAAGCACTGAAAAGAAATATATAGGAATAAACTTAAAACAAAGAGGCAACTGTGACAACTGCACAACACCACTGAAAGGAATTTCAAGGTACTAACTCATGGAAAGTCATCCAGTGTTAGTGGATTGGAAGAATTAATAGCACCAAAATGCCCATACTACCTAAAACTAAAATCTAAAGATTCAAGCAATTCCTACTAAAAATCCCAATGACAAAACAAGCAGGACAGAAACCCCACCAACAAATAAAATTCATGTAGAACCACAAAGGATTCTGAAAAGCCAAAAACAATCTTAAGAATAAAAAGACCGGGCCTCCCTGGTGGTGCAATGGGTTAATAAGCCTAGCGCTGTGGGGCTGCAGCGCAAGTTCAATGCCCAGCTTGGGAGATTCCCACATGGCACAGCAGACCTCTCCTGCCTCGCAAACTGCTCCCCTCAGCAGTGTACTTCAGTCAACCTGCCAGTTTTGCTCCCTGCTCTGTCTCTGGTGAACCGTCTCACCGCCCAATGCCTCTGGCCTGCACCCAAGCTTGTATGCAAAAATAAATAAATCTTAAATAAAAAAAAACCAAAGGTCTAACAATTCCTGATCTCAAAGCATACTACAAAGCTACAGTGACTAAAATAGTAGAAACTGGCAAAAAGACATATACACATACACACACCCCCAATAGAAGAGAACAGAGCCCAGAAAAAATCTACACACGTGATTTATCACCACCACTTAGGTTCCAAGATTATGCAATGGGAAGAGACTATGAATAGTCTTCAACAAATAGTGTTGGGAAAACTGTATATTCACATCATACACAAAAATCAACTAAAAACAGAATTACAGCCTCTCTGGTGCCCCGACAGATTAAGTCTCAGCACTATGAAGCTATCTGCAGCCTCTGCAACAAGAATTCCATCCCTGGCCAGGGAGCTTCCCACATGGCACAGCAGACCTCTCCTGTATCACCTGCTGCTCCCCTCACCAATAAGTCAATCTGCTTGTTTTGCTCCCCACTCTGTCTCTAGTGAATCTTCTCACCCCCCCCCCACCAACACACACACACCTCTGGCCTACACCCCAGCTCTTGTATGCATAAATAAATAAATCTTTTTTAAAAAGACAGTAAAGAACAAATATTGGCACGGATGTGGAGAAAAGGGAACCCTCATACACTATTGATAGGAATGCAAACTGGAACAGCAACTATACACTATAGAAAAAAGTATGGAGATGCCTCAAAAAATGAAGAATAGAAATATCCATTCTAGAACATGATAAATACTTTCTAGAATAGAATATCACAAATACCATGTGATCTACCTAGCCCACTACTGGGCACTTATCTGAAGAATACAAAAATATTAATTGAAGAGATTTATGTACCCCCATAGTCACTGCAGCTCCATTCAAAAAGCCAAAAGTTGGAAACAACTGCCCATCAACAGATAAGTGGATAATGAAAATACGATACATCCATATGAGTTCCATTCATTACCACACAAATTCAACTGTATAGTGACAGATGAAAGAAAACAAGACTTTCGGTGACAAGTATATAAAGTAATGTATGTATGTAATTTATGTAATATATAAAGATGTTGATATAGAAGTCTGCACACCTGAATCTGTATGTTATAAACCGTAAGAGGGTAAAAAGCTTAGGTTGTGTTTTTTACCACAACCAAATTTTTAAAAAGCCCTTGATGCCTAACAGTATAGAAAGTCATATTAAAAAACAAATTAAATAAACTTCGTTTATGGAACAATTTAATAATACTAGCATTTTATAAGTTTTTATATTTTAACATTTTGATGCTAATGAGAGACCTGGAAGAAAAATCCAATTATAACGTTTCCTTGACCATTATTTTCAAACTTTTACAAAGTTAATACATGGTTTATTATGGGGAAAGGGAGAAGATATGTAGCCTAGTATCTAAAATCAAAAATAGAAAATAACATCTTCTCTCTCTCTCTCTCTCTCTCTCTCTCTCTCTGTCTCTCTCTCACACACACACACACACACACACACACGGATTAGTGAAGGATAAAATAGGGAGGGAGAGTGTTAGGATTAAACAGTGACTAACTCAGTTTACATCATTCCAAAAAGGCAATTCCACATGCACTTAAATGAATTGTATATGAAAACCACACAATGCTCTATCACATTCTAATGTCACACTGTGAAAGTGAGTGTGTACAGTATCTACAAAAACACCATAGTTATTGTCATTCATGGAAAACAAAAATCACCCTTAACAATATTTAACAGCCTAACTCAGTTTTAAGAAATTGTCACTTGAATTGCACCACCAGATTCATCTAAAATTTTGTTACTTTTATTCTGATTTTAAAAGCATATTAAGGGTCCTCCCCAGTGGTGCAGCCGTTAAGCGCTGAGCTGTGGAGCTGTCGGCAGTGGCGACGTGAGTTCGACTCCCGGCCAGGGAGAGTCCCACATGGCGCGGCAGACCTCTCCTGCCTCGCCCGCTGCTCCCCTCAGCGGTGTATTTCTGATCTGCCTGTTCTGCTCCCTGCTCTGTATCTGGTGAACCCTCTTGCCGCCCCATGCCTCTGGCCTGTACCCCAGCTTGTATGTATAAAAAAAAAAATCTTTAAAAAAAAGCATATTAAGCACTTCCTTAACTTTTTATTAAAATAAAAATTATTTGTAAACTGTGTGTTCTGCAACCTGATGAGAAAAATAGGACAAAATAGGCAGAGAGCTCTTACAAATCCTCCTAACAGTCTAAAGATGGGGAGTCATTCTGACATGCTTCAGTCCTAGTATTCCTACATATCATTTTTTACTTAATTATACAAGGGTCTGAAGAACAAGCAGAACACCATTTCAGCTAAGGAAAAAAAAAAATGCCAATGAGAGATATATGGAGCATTTATCCATGAGGAAGAATTCAGTTTCTATATATGAAAACAATAAATAAAAATCACTTTTAGGGCCTCCCTGGTGGCGCAGCGGTTAAGCACTGGGCTGTGGAGCTGTTGGCAGCACACAAGGCGAGTTCGACACCCAGCCAGGGAGAATCCCACATGGTGCGGCAGACCTATCCTGCCTCGCCCGCTGCTCCCCTCAGCAGTGTATTTCTGACCTGCCTGTTCTGCTCCCCACTCTGTCTCTGGTGAAACCTCTCGCCGCCCCACGCCTCTGGCCTGTACCCCAGCTTGTATGCATGTATAAATAAATCTTTTTTAAAAAATCAGTTTTAATTTATTATAATTTGTAAGTTTTAACAATTCTAATTCCAAAGCTGTACTTAACAGACTGGCTTGCTGAATCATAATTACAAAGCAAAGGAAATAATTCCTTCATGAAAAGCTAAGAAGAAATGACAATATTATATATGTTATCCCTCACTGATGGGCTGAAAGGGGGGGGAAATGGAAATTACTGCTTTTAAGGCTAAGAATTTTCATTAAGTACCAAATTTAAGTTTTAAAGACGACTATGTACTAAAAGAAGACAGAAATAATAAACTTATTAGAATTCAACCATTATTATCCACACAAGGATATCATGAGAACATAATCATATCTGCACCAATAATTTAATCAACATGCTCTAGAAGTGAGTTTAAAAAATAAAAACTACTATGATGCATAACTCTGTGTGGGGTGAGGGAGCTAAAAGCTCCCTGGGGTGAACATATCCTCTTTTGACCTAATCATTTTAGCACCCCCCAGTAGTTGCTCAATAAACATTTGTTAAATTTTTAAAAATGTGAAAATAGAAGCCCTAAATATCTTGAGAAACCTGTGTCTAGAGAAACTCATTTTCTCCTTCATTTTCCTTTAAGTATGTATAGCTGGACACATGCCCATTCAATTTTCCAAACTCTAAATCTGCTTGTATAGGCAATGACTAAGTTCTAGTTAGAGATATGTTTACAGATACGAAGTACACCTTTCTGGGTCATAGCCTCTTAGGATGGTTCACTGCCCTCCCCTTCCCATTCCTTCTATACTTTTCAGTACTCTTAATACAGCAGGACACTACCAAAGAAGCCAGATTCTTGACAATAAAGTCAAGAGATAAACAGCCAAGGACTGGGAAACAAGAAAAAAAGAAATTACCTATTAAAAACCAATCCAGGGCCTCCCTGATGGCGCAGGGGTTAAAGACTCAGAGCTATCAAGCAGTCAAGCAAATGCCAGCCACTGCAGCATGAGCTGGATCCCCAGCCAGGGAGTTATCCCACATGGCGCAGCAGACCTCTCCTGTCTCACCCACTGCTCCCCTCAGCAGTGTATTTTAGTAGATCTGCCTGTTCTGCTCCCGGCTCTGTCTCTGGTAAATCCTCTCACACTCCCAATTCCCTACAAAGTGTGTGTTATGGACTAGAGTGAAATGTCACTGATGTTACCCTTTTGCATAAAAGTTTTGACTTTTGTGGGTATGTTAATAGTGTACATTCTCAAAAAATAGTAACAACCACCACTGAGAACAGAAGGGAAAACAACCCGAAAGCAAATGAACAAATAAACCTAACCATACTTCAAATGAGTATCAAACACAGTGAAGGGAAGACAGAGACTAAAGGACAGGCATGTAAAATTAATTCAAGTAATTTATGAACATAGTGTCTCATGAGCAAGGTAGAATGGGAGAAGTGGAGGATTGCACACACACATCCTTCAACAGACAAAAATTCTGTAACTATTGTAGTCTTGAGTAAATGTGTTGGTGTTGATGGGAGTGAAGCTGAAGACAGAAGGGAAGAAAGAACTCTAAGAATGGATTAGCAATACTGTGAATTCATGATTTCTAAGCTATGTGCATATGCAGGAATCTACGTGTGCGTATACATACATGAATGAATGTACATGTATACACATGCTTGTTTTTTATCTACATCTGCTGTAAGGTGCAAGAAGCAATAAGCACATCCAGTGCCCAGATCTTGGTCTAATACCATACTCCACTAATGGGAATGAGGACTCCTCAAAGAATGGGCCCCCAAAAAGTAAGTGCTCATAGAATGATGGGGATACATCACAAGATCAAATGCTCCATCAGTCAAATCAGGACAAGTTTAGCTCCAAAATAAGCAATGAATTATGAACCACTGAAATAAAAAAGAAAACCCCAAGATCCATGAGTCAATACTAATAAAGGAAAACGAAGACAAAGAAGGGGGGACTCAGGCTTATAGCAGTGTTGACAGCAAACTGGCAAATGCTGGCAGAGATGACAGATGAATCTACAGAGTCAATATATAGTTGAGTAGTGATAAGAAAATATGTAAAGTAACCAAAGCAAGGGGAAGGGCTTTCCCAAAAAGAGCAGAGAAAACAATTCCAAATTGTTTTCTTCCATGGCTGTAAAATGTTCTCTGGGCCTCCCTGGTGGCACAAGGGGTTGCAAGGGGTTAAGTCTCAGCCTATGAAACTATCCCCAGCCACTGCAGCACCAGTTCAATCCCTGGCCAGGGAGATTCCCAAATGGCCACCAAGGAGATTCCCACATGGCGCAGCAGACCTCTCCTTGTCTCACCCACTGCTCTCCTTAGCAGTGTATTTCAGTGAACCCTCCTGTTCTGCTCCCCACTCTGTCTCTGGTGAATCCTCTCACACCCCACACCTCTGGCCTGCATCGCAGCTCTTGTATGCATAAATCAATCAATATTTTAAAAAAAAAAGTTGATGTTCTCACTAGCCACAGTGGAAAATCTTTTAATTCAGGGGAATCAGGTGATTTATTTTGTGGGAAGGTGGGAATAGAGGCCCTAAAGGCTGCTCCCCCAGTCAAAACTTAAGTCTTATGAGGATCAAATATAACTTTTAAATGCATCTCAGAATAAACTATAGGAAAATATCCACAATGGAAAATTCTAAATGACTAGCATGTCTCAAAAAATTATCAGGCATGCAAAGCAGCAGGAAAATGCAACCCATGAGAAGAATCAATCCACAGAAACAGACCCAGAAACACAGATGCTAGAATTAGTAGACAAGGAAATTAAAAATAACTGTAATTACAATCCATGTATTTAAGAAGGTGAAGAGTGAATGTGGTAAATAGATTTAAAAAAAGAAAAAAAAGATATAAAATAGACCCAAACTGAACTTTAAGAGATGAAAGTTGTAATGGGCTTAACAGCTGGCTAAACACCACAGAACTTGAAAATATGGCAAATTATTTAAAATGAAACTGAGAAGAGACTGAAAAAAAATAAAGGTGAACACATTAATGCCACTGCATCCTGGACAAGTTCATGTAACTCAACAAATGTATCAGATAGTAAAAACTGTGACTGTAAAATTCTGCCTTTTATCAGACTGGAGTAACAGATAAAACAGTAGTAAATAAAAAATAATGTTGTTCCGAAGGACATGCTACAGCTGCAAGATGGTTTAAGGCCACTCTTCTTTAATGCCACTGCCTACTAGGATAATGAACTATCAAAACTATACTACCTCAAATCTTATCAGTATAAATAAAATATCCCACTCTACTTGGAGGAGCAAAGTCACTTTGGAGAGATGCAGAGCTTCAAAAAGGGATTTGTGGGAACATAACCCATAATTAAAGTTCATGATTTCCAAGTAAATATAGGACCCCGAGGTTCACTCTACACCCCAAACCTGATGTTGACCCCTTCAATGATAGCACTGCTATACCCTAAGTGTCTCAAACACTGTTTGATTGAAATTTCAGCTAAGCTGCCCTGCTCCCCCAAAATCCTTTAAAAATTTTTCTTTGGTAAGATTCCTCATGGTTCCTTTGGCCTACTTTAATGTACTAAGTCAGTAAGTCTGAATTTTGTCAGAATAGCACTTTTACCTGTTATTTTAGGCTAACTGAGGCAGGACAAATAGAATTGGAATCCCCAAAGAGGTAGCAGAGAGAAAAATTGAAGAAATATTGGCTAAAATTTCCCCAAAGTTGATAGATTTACCAACTTTCAAATATTTGGCACTAAATATGATCCTTTGCTGAAAAACACTTCCATGAGCCCCAGAAAACAACATTTATGAAATCTTGGATTTCAGACATTGTGAACTGAAAGGTCAAAAAAAATGCGGTCACCATTCTCAAAAAAAAAAAAAAATCGGTATTATACACTTTATATACTTCGCAGTCATCACTAACATGAAATCATCTAAGTTCAAGAAAAGAAATTCCAGCAAAGACAGACTGGATGTCTGAATCCCGATATGCTCTAGATAAAACATTACACAGTGAAAAAAACAAATGAAATTCTTAACTATAAAGATTCTAAATACATTATTATATTTTCTCTTTCTCCTCTTTTTCTCAGGCTCTTCATTAAACTATGGCAAAATTTTCTCATTTTTAAACTTTATTTTCTGGGGAAATAAGTTATTGTGAAATATTCTAGACTTTCAAATTTTAAAGACACTTAAAGATTAATAGTACTTTTATACCTTATTAAAGTACTTCTAGAATAAACTATTGAAAGAAAAACACAAGAATTAAATCACAGAGAAACTAGTTTGCATTCCCATAAGTCTTGGGTAATACAAACCAATGACTTAAGTACATGATTTAACATAAAAGCTAAATACTCTATCTATAAAAGGAAGAGATGTTTCCGCTTTGGAATACACACACTCAGGAAATAATAAAACCACTCAAAACTTTCCAACAGTGCACAAACTTTATACCTCACTACTCTTTTAAAGACACTTACTTATTCCTTTTTATATCCACTAGCACATACTACACACAACATATAGTATATGTTGCATAAAAACAATAACAAGTAAAAGTCAACTAAAACTGACCCTCTTTCATACTCAGGCTCAGCTAGAAACATGTTCAGATTCAACAATTCTTAGAATAAACATAGAAGCTATAAATGGGTGTCTTTTTACTTTTATACTTTGACAAATATCCCTTATCAGTAGACCAATGGCTAGTCTTTCTTTTTTCAGTCTTCATCCATCATGTCTCAGATGTCTAGTCCATGGGAATACAGTGAATCTTACACCGCCATCATGACTAGATCCCTAGTTGGTCAATGAATTCTCAGATACAGAACAAAGGTAACCATGGGCACAACAATTTTACAGAAAAACAAGCTGCTTCATGAGAGTGAGTTCTAACTGCTAGAGGAGTGTGTGGAAGAAACATTTGTTGGGTGGGAGGTGGGACTATCTGTCCTTTAAAATCTCTTCAAGTGTAATATTCTGTTTTTAAGTTGACAAACTAAACTCACTTTATGAAACAAAAGAGGTTATAACATTGTAAAGCTAACCATAACTTTAAAACTAGCTTTGTGTAATTTTAACTGTCTAATACAACTAAATATATATTCAAGATTTATACTGACAACCAAATTTTAATTTAATTGCCCAGAAGCCCATTATCTAGTATCATATTGAATGACAGAAGGAGAGGGGAAAAAATAAGGCCCATAATGTTCCTTTTAGAGTCAGACAAAAGACAATGCCAGATGGGCTCAGCATTAAACCACAGGGAGATGAAAGTGAAGGTATAAATATTTGAGAACTGAAACTGAGATTGACATTATCATTGGTTTCATCAATGACCCAGAAGTGTTAGCTAGTAAAATAAGATGGCCAATTTTCCAGGTAAAATACAGCCCTCCAAACCCTGACGGTTAGTCTTGTACGATTATACTGATAGAGTAATAATCAAATTAAAAGCAAGGAAGACGAAGAAATAGGTGTACTTATATCAGCAAATATATGACAACTGCAAAAAGTGGGATACAGAGAAACTGTAGCCAGCAATCAGAAACAGGGTGGCATTCTAAGAGTAAAAGCACTAAACTTGCAAAATGATCAATATAACCTTGGAGAGAGAAAATGGGTACTCAAAACTCCAGATTAAGTTCCAACTTAATCCCACAATCATATCTTCTCTCCCTAGTTAAGTGAGGATGTTTCTGAATAATCATTTTAACAATGTTCTTACCAGAAATTGTCATTCCCCTCATCATATTTCTGTCAGATGTGTTCCCCAGCTAGCCCTCAATCCTGGCATGAACCGTTCTCTATGTCCTGGGTGAAGCACTGAGAAAAATTCTCAGCGCTGGCATGCTTAAAGAGTTAAATGTTTTTCTAACACGGTGAGGTGAGGAAAAGGAAGAGACATCTTTTGGTCCAAATCAGTGGCATTAAAATGAGAAGGCCCGGAGAAAAAGGAATGCTCCTATACTGTTAGTGGGGATGCAAACTGGTCCAACCTCTATGGAAAGCTGTATGGTTGTTTCTCAAACAACAAAAAATGGAGCTTCCATATGACCCAGCAATTTCACTCCTAGGAATATACCTAAAGGACACAAAAGCAGTAATCCAAAAGGGCACATGCACACCTATGTTTATTCCAGCACTATTTACAACAGCTAAAATATGGAAACAACCCAAATGCCCAAAAATTGATGACTGGATCAAGAAGATGTGGTACATGTACACAATGTACAAGTACAGCAATCAAAAATGATTAAACTAATGCAATTCACAGCAATATGAATGGAGCTAGAAGGGATCATGCTCAGCAAAATAAGCCAGAAGGAAAAAGGAAAATATCGAATGGTACCACTTATAGGAGGAATTTAAGAGAACAAACAAGAAATTAGAAGAAGAAAATAGCACACAAATCAAAAACAAAAACTAGCAGTCAACCACAAATAAGAAACATTCTGTAGGGGAGGGGGAGGAAGAGTGTTTGACCAAAACAGGGGAGAAAAGAGCACAAGGGACTATGGTGATGATTCATGGGTGAATTGGTGGTGGGAAACTTACAAGAGATACATAATAATGTAAAGGATATAAATTAAATAAAATTAAATTAAAAAAATAGAATGAGAAGGCCTGTGTGGGTCAGGAAACTGGTTATGCACATAAAGCTGAGCAAATATGTAAATATATTGAGAATACTGGAAACCAGATTTCTAACTGTCAGCAAAGTAAAATGTAGAAAGTGAGAAGGCTAGAATAAAATTTGGGTCTGAATTAGAACTGGAGGTATCAGGGTGAACTCATGGTTCTGAATATGCATAGATACAAAGTATATGCATACATTTACATGTGACCAGATCTTTAAATATCATTCTCCACTAAAACAAAACAGGGGTTAATAAAGAAATTGCCGGGTCTCCCTGGCAGCTCAGTGATCAAGTGCTGCGCTGCCCGGCCAGGGAGATTCCCATCATGGCACGGCAGACCTCTCCTACCTCGACTGCTGCTCCCCTCAGCAGTGTATTTCCATTGATCTGCCTGTGCTGCTCCCCACTCTGTCTCTGGTGAACCCTCTTGCCGCCCCACGCCTCTGGCCTGTACCCCAGCTTGTATGCATAAATAAATAAAACCTTTAAAAAATAAATAAGTCGCTGATTTCAGATCTGCATATGAATATGATAAACTTTGATATTTATCTATCATTAAATAAGAAAATGCAAATTGGTGAGAGAAGTGGAAGAAACATTCCACAGATTTAAGACAATCTGAACTCCAAAATGATGATAGTACTATCATTAAAATAAATAATGGGTGTCTCCCTGATTCCCTATGGGTGAAGTCTCAGAGCTATCACCGCAAAGGCCCACTGAGATGGCCTGAGTTTGATCCCCGGCAGGGGAACCAACCCACATATGACACAGCAGACCTTTCCTATCTCGCCCGCTGCTCCCCTTAACAGCGTATTTCAGTAGATCCACCTGCTCTGCTCCCCACTCTGTCTCTGGTGAGTCCTCTCATCCCACATACCTCCTGCCTCCACCTCAGTTCTATGCAAAAATAAATCAACAAGATCTTTTAAAAAATAAAGTTAACAAATGACTGAATAAAACAGGAGTCAGTATTCATACTGACATAATAAAAGAATACACACGGAGGAGGAGGAGATCTACCTTAAAAGTAGATTATTCTACCTTAAAGCAGAAAGTCAGCTATTAATAACTGTACAGGAATGAGTATAATTCACAAAAATACCCAGCTATCATCACAGTAAAAACTGATTCAAGCAAAAATAAATGCTAAAGCTAGCAGGTGAAAGTCTGATTAGAAGTTGAGAAATTTAGGTCCTCCCTGGTGGTGCAATGGGTTAAGCACAGCACTACAAAGCTATCCAGAGCCAAGGCAGCAAGGTTTGATACCCGGCCAGGGAGATTCCCATGTGGTACAGCAGACCTCTCCTGCCTCGCCTGCTGCTCCCCTCAGCAGTGTACTTCAGCGGATCTGCCTGTCTTGCTCCCCACTCTGTCTCTGATGAATCCTCTCACCTCCCCACACCTCTGTCCTACACCCCAGCTTGTATGCATAAATAAATAAATCTTTAAAAAAAGTTGAGAAATTTAATGGACACTAAGTAATCAGTTAATGTAAACAGTAATGGTACAAATGGCACAAAGCAGTGAGAACACAGCACCTCTTCTGTGGTATTTCCACTTAATACACACAACCTAAATCTAATCATGAGGACATCAAACACAAATTGAGGAAACAAATGATCTCAATTCTTTAAAAATGTCAATCCTGGGGAAGATAAGAGAAAGACATGGATGTTGCTCTCGAACGATGAAAACTAAATACAACATTTAATTCTGGACTGGATCGTGGGCTTTCTGGGATATGTGGGAGTATGGTTTATATGTTTTGCTATAAAGGCCATTACTGAGACAATTGGCAAAATCTGAATGGTACCTATGGATCAGGCTGTATTATTTTATCAATATTATTAGCCTCCTGGTTTTGATGAACAGCTGTACTCTATAGCTATAGAGCAGAGTGGTCTTACTTTTACAAAGTACAAATTAAGTAATAATGGGCATCAAGTCTCAAAGTGCGCATGCTCGCTCGCACGCGCGCACGCACACACACACACATGCATACATGTACACACACATCAACGGAAAGGAGGCCTATTTTGACCCCCATGGAACATTTGGTAATGTCTAGAAGGCATTTTTAATTGTAACTGAGGAGGTCAGTGCTACTAGCATATAGTGGTTAGAGACCACAGATACAGCTAAATATCCTCTAAGGAACAGTACATTCTCCACAACAAAAATTTCTTCAGTCCAACATCAACAGTGTTGAGGCTATGAAACCCTGATAGGTAGGGGAAGGGAAACTATTGCCACTGAAAGGAATGGGCTACCTGGATTATATATATGCCACTGTGAAATCAGGTCACAGGGGACTTTAAATCTTATCAGATTAGAGAACTATTCCCAGAGAACCCAGATACTCTGGGTGACCTATCAACTTTATGAACATGTTTCTATTATGAAAATAAGATGAAGCCATTAAAAAAAAATTGGATACTCATTTTTGAGGTGCTTAAAAACCGTTCTAAGAAAGGTTGTTGGCAATTTCTAACTAACTTTCCATAATACTAGTTTGCACCCCTAGGCATTTACCCAAAAATAACTAAAATCAGGGACTCATACAAGTATTTGTATACGAACACTATTAGCATTATTCACAATACCCAAAAGATGGAAATAATTCAAGTGTCCACCAATAAATGCATGAATAAACAAAATGTGGTATATACATAACCATGTAATATTATTTGGCTAAAAAAAAAGAATGAAATGCTGTTATATGCTAGAGCATGGATGGACCTTCATAACATTATACTTAGTAAAATAAGCCAAAGACAGACAAATACGCTACCATTCCACTTATGATGTACTTAGAATAAACAAATTCATAGGGACAGAAAGTAGAATACCATATATTCTGTTGCTATAAGTTGGGGGAGACAGGAGGAGTAATGATTTAATGGGTAGAGTTTGTATCAAAGATGATGAAAAAAGTTGGAGGCGTAGATAATAGTGATAGACAACATGAAGATGGTATCTTATGTCACTAATTTGTACTTTGCATGTCACAAATACTATGTATATTCTACAATTTAAAAAATGGTTTCAATGTTAAAAACTTACATTTATCTTCGAAAGATAAATTTTTATTGTCATGATATTTGCAACTTTCAGAAAAGAAATTAAGAGTGGAGCCCTCTGGGCCTCCCTGGTGGCACAATGTATTTTGGAAGGATTCATAATTTGCATACTATAATTATTAAAGAATGTGAAAAGATATATTTTAACAACCTCTGCTTCTGTGGAAGGGATTTTTCACTATCAACAAGAAAACATAAGTATCAGAAGCATCAAAAAAGCACATCTTCCTCTGTGGATCAATTTTACTCAACAATTAGAAAGCACTCAAATGAAAAAGGTTTTCAGCTGGCAATTTAAAGCATTTTTATACGGACCTCCCTGGTGGTGCAGGGGTTAAAGTCTTAGCGCTATCAAGCTACTGCCAGACACTGTGGTATGAGTTCAATAGCATGAGTTCAATCCCCAAACAGGGAGCTGACCCATATGGCACAGCAGACCTCTTCTGCCTTGCGCACTGCTTCCCTCAGCAGTGTGTTCCAGTATATCTGCCTGTTCTGTTCCCCACTCTGACTCTGGTGAATCTTTCATCCGCCACACCTCTGGCCTACACCCCAGCTCTCATATTCATAAATAAAAAATCTTAAAAAAAAAAAGTTGAGCCCTCTGATGAAAAATAAAACAAATCATTAATTGTGATGGACTTACCCGTTTGGGGCCACTAAAAATCTTTCTGGTATTTTCCTTTGATTTATCTCCTTGTTTATTTGTGGGCTTCTTCACACTTTCAGGTACACCAGGCAAGTCCTCTGTAAAATCCAAGTTTTCTGAAATGGTAATCAAAACTAGCTAGCTTTCTAATACTTCAAATTATGTACCAGACAACCTATGAATATAGTTGGAGAACAGGCATATTGGGGGAGAAAATGAAGGACCACTAGTTGCCAAAATACTCCCAACAATATTAAGTCTCATTTTCCCATTCTTAATCTCCAGGTGTCTTCCCCAACCAAGAAAAAATCAGGAAACTTTATTTCTGTGTAGATGTTCTGGTTTTTGTGGCAAAATCAATTCTTTTCCAAAATAATTTACTCTTCAAAGTTCATATTACTGCTGGATTTCTTAGGACATAATATGGGCTAGTGTACGTACACACACGTACATGTACATACGTGTGTGTATACACGTACACATACACACACACACACCTCTCTCTCTCCCTCTCTCTCTCACCACCCTTAACATCGACCTTAACATTTTTCTAGAATAAATACAATGAATAATGCTCATCTTTGAAGAAAGCCTGAGCTTTCATCTACAAATCCAATTTAAAAAACAACAAAATAGAAGACAACTACTTTTGGCAAAGATATAAAATTACCCAGTGCAATGTATTTAATAACTTATGAGTCTTCAAAGAAACCAGAGGACTAATTAATTCTCAAATTGCTACATTTTTTTTAATATAAACAAAAATAGGAAAATTCTCTCAGTCCCAAATCTTAATGTTGGCCGCTTCATATATACTAATACTTAAATTTCTACGTTGGATATATCAAAGTTTTTAATTTTTAAATTTATTTGATACCAACTTGAAGCTTTTGAAAAGAAGCTAATGATTTCACATTTTAAAGTGTGAAAGATCACTTTACCCCAATATATAAATTTTAGCCACAGATTTTTCAATTGTTGTCAAGATTAGCGTAAGAGCTAAGTAGAACAGGAGCACAGGTTTCATTCATGGTTGCTTATCATCCTCCTGAGAAAGCAGCCTTAAAACTATCAGTCAGATCTGAAGTTGACTAGCAAGGTGACTGCAAATTCCAGTATTACAGAAGGTATTCAAGACAGCATTAAATGAATTCTGAAAATATTGTCCTTTTAATTTAGTTTTTGCAATAGGGAAGTCCCTAAGGGTTACCCTTGTATAATTCTAGTTTTGAAGTGATTCTAATCTAGCAAAACTATTTTATGCCAAATAAAGCAAAATGCTATGTTATATAGTCTCAAGTATGGCTTACAGTTTAAAAGACTGTATGTAAAACACTACTATAATTCTAATTTGCTATGACACGCCCGTGATCCTGACAGGACAAAAACTTTATTTAACAAGTAAACCCATACCAAAAAAAAAAAAAACTTTACTTTGGGCTAAGTATAAATAAATAAAGTCCCTATGCCCCAGAGGATTTCACATATTATTCCTCATTCATAAAGCCCTCCACAGGTAATGACTTAATTATAGCAAAACTAAGCTATTTCTTTTGTCTCTCACAGAGAAGACAGTTAAATGCTTCAGGACCATTACTGCTCCTACTACCCTAACAGACAAATTAAATTTTCACTATTAAGAGTGAATAAAGATTTTTTTAAAAAGATTTATTTTTTATTTATACATACAAGCTGGGGTACAGGCCAGAGGCACGGGGCGGCGAGAGGGTTCACCAGAGACAGAGTGGGGAGCAGAACAAGCAGATCAGAAACACACTGCTGAGGGGAGCAGCGGGCAAGGCAGGAGAGGTCTGCGCGCCATGTGGGATTCTCCCTGGCCGGGCGTCGAACTCGCATCGCTGCTCTCCACAGCGCAGCCCTTAACCGCTGCGCCACCGGGGAGGCCCAAGAGTGAATAAAGACTTAACCAGCACTTTCCAATGCTATTAATCAATTTAAAAGGATGATTCATAAGATCACGATTTAATCTCAACTTTAAACTTAAGATTTCTTGAGTTGCTTTTTAACATTTATTGGTTGATTCAAACAACTTCAAAGAATTTTCATTAATTTTAATTTCCTAATATATCCCTCACTACAACCATCATTCTAAACATCCAATATATTCTAATACATTCTAATATATATATTCTAATATATATATATTCTAATATAATTCTAAACATCCAATATATACCCTTATGTCACCACTGTATTTAGATTTTCCAAGTTAAAACCTCAGTATGTTTGGGCTTCCCTGGTGGCCAGCGGGTTAAGTCTCAGAGCTATCACCAACCACTACGACCTGAGTTGGATCCCCTGAGTTCAATCCCTGGAAGCAACTGTGAATTAGGAAGCTAATTCACATAATGATGCAGCAGACCTCTTCTGGCTCGCCCAGTGGTCCCCTTAGCAGTGTATTTCAGTAGATCTGCCCGTTCTGCAACACACTCTGTCTCTGGTAAATCCTCTCACTTCCCCACTCCCCACCACTTCTGGCCTACACCCCAGTTCTTCTACACAAAAATAAGTAATAACTCAGTATGTGTACACACACACACACACACACACACACACACACACACACACACACCAGAAAATCCACATATGAAGACTCCTCAGTCTACACAACAGCTCCTTATAGTGCGGAACTTTAACATTAAAAAAAATTGTACCTTTGGAGAGGATAATTTGTGACTCTGACTAGGTATACTTCTATTAAACAGAACAAGCTAAAATTTAAGAGGAAACTAAGTCTCTGTTGATTTAAGACAGAAAAACACAATTACTTAAAATTTAATAAAATTAAAGTCTTACCCGCATTATTAGTATTAGACTGAATGTCCTGGGAATTATCATTGCTTTCTGGTGGAGGCTGCAAGGAGGGTGATGGAGCTGTTTTAGTTCTTTTTTTGCTTGCCTTTCTCTCCACTTGACAATCATCATCATCATCATCTTCACTTTCACTGAGATCATCAAAGCCAAAATACTTAATTTTGTAATTAGAACTCCCAGAACCTCCTTCATCACCTCCTGTCTCATCATGATCTTCAAAACCGAAAAATTCAAGTTTAACATCCTTTTTGGATTTAGTATTACTAGGTCGAAATCTAGTAGTGGTCTTAGAAGTTGCAATATCTGCCTTTTTTCTTAGACGTCCAGCTTCTCCCAAATCTGCAGGAGTTGATGCAGCAAACTCATCCATGCTGCGTTCCATAGTATCCTGTATGGTAACATTACAAACTGACAAGCAAGATGGATGTAAAACAGTGTAATCTCTAGTCCGTCCAACCGTCCCTCTAAAACTGGTCCCACAACTTACACTGCCCTTCTTTGCCTGATTCAGGCCATCTTTACTTGATTCACTGTTTGCTTTGGCTAAGGCCTGACTGGTGCCGTCCATTAGCTTATCAAAATTTGATGCTCCTTGTGAGGGTTTTGCTTTATTGGCCCTACAGTACGTCCTACAGTTGCTTGGCCTAAGAACACTTTGCATGATGTCTTCCTCAATGGCTTCATTTAGATTTTCCAACCGATTTTTAAAATCCTCATCCTTCATCTCCAAAAGAGGATCATTATCCAAACTTAAAATACAATCTTCTGATCTGATATCTTCAAAATCATTATCCCATTCATATAAACCAGTTCTTATAGATCCCTTAACTGGGGATATTTCTGATGGAGATTCTGATCTTTTTCCAAGTTGGGAGTTCCAAGTATCATTTGTTTCTTTGATTTCATCAGTTTTGTGTCCAGAAGTAACTGTAGTTGTTGCACTGGGTTTCTTGGTACTGTCTTCAGCATTTTTGTAAATATGGTGACTGTTCTTTTCCTGTTCTTCACTAAAATTCTCCACTTTATCTATAAAAATGAAAAAATAAGTCAAAGGATAAAAACATGAGTGACATCAATATAAAAGTTTAACAAAAACTAGGGATATTTGGCCAGTAGAGAGCCTCCCTGGTGGCGCAAGGGATTAAGTAAATCTCAGCACTATGAAGTCACAACACTATGAAGCTATAGGCAGCCACTGCAGCAAGAGTTCAATCCCCAACCAGGGAGCTAACCCACATGGGCAGCAGACCTCTCCTATCTCGACTGCTGCTCCCCTCAGCAGTGTATTTCAGTGGATCGGCCTGTTCTGCTTCCCACTCTGTTTCTTGTGAATCTTCTCACAACCTCACCCCTAGCATCTCTGGCCTATACCCCAGCTCTTACATGCATAGACAAATAAATCTTTAAAAGATTATTTAGAACCTAAACAACACTGTAACACAACAAATGAAAACATTCTGGCAATATTTTTCTAGGGTAGGGCTCCCAGTTCTATCTAGAAAGCTGTCCCCAGGTCAGACTTCTTTAGCTATTTTTTCTTTTCTCTAATCCTAAAAAACACGTAATTTCAGGGTTTTTGTTTTTTTTTTTAGCAGTGACTGGTGGTAGGTGGCTACAGTAGCTATTTATGCATATTAACCAAAAGTAAATCTTAAACTGCCTATTCACGTGTATTTGAAGAAATCACTTTTGGAGTCTTTCATTTTTATTAGAAACATTTAACCTTTCTGAGACAGAAATATGATTGAAATTGGTATTAGATTAATTCCTCCGGCACTTATTGGTTTAAAAAAAAAACTGGTAAAAAGAAAAATATTACTTTAGAAAGGTATACCCACATTTAAGCAAAGCCTTTTACAAACTTCAATTAACAAACCATCAAACACAGGAAAAGGAAATGTTTTAACATAAAGTTACTGTGTAATTTTTTAATGCTGCCCAATGGGTTTAAGTGTAATTTAACCTAAGATTTTTATTATTTACCTTTAAAAAGCATCTAACTTACAGGTATACCTGTTTATATTCTTAGATATAATCCTGGAAGTGCGAATCACTAAAGCATAAGATACTGAAAAAAGCTAAAAATTACAAGCTGCCTGGCATCTGATAACTTAAGGAAGAAGCAAAGTGTAAAACCAAACCTGAAAAAATAGCACCACTTTTCCAACAAATGTAAAGAGCACTAGTAGCCAAGTCCTGAGTCCTGTGCTCCCTGATTAAACTAGCTCTTAGTAGCTCAGGCAAGACTCTTAAATTTGGGAATTTCCCTAAGGGTTTCAACTTCCTCATCTGTTCAAAATGGAAGCCACTAACCTAGACTATTCTATACACCCTTATTGAAGGAATTACTAGGAATAAATGCCCACGGGAAAGCTTAGTATGCTTAACTACACAGAGGTCTATGAGATGTCATTAAAAAGTACACTTCAGGGCCTCCCTGGTGGCACAAGGGGTTAAGTCTCAGCCTAGGAAGCTCTCCCCAGCCACTGCAGCACAAGTTAGGATCTCCAGCCAGGGAGATTACCACATGGCGCAGCAGACTTCTCCTGTCTCGACCGCTGCTCCCCTCAACAGTGTACTTCAGTAGATTCACCTCTTCTGCTCCCCACTTTGTCTCTGGCAAGAGGATTCACCAGAGACAGAGTGGTACTTAGTTCAGTACCATCTGCAACCAGATGCTTAATAAACATTACTAGATTTTAACATCACTAGACTGGTATGCAATCTTTTGTGCATTAGATAACATAAGGGAGGGAATTCAGCATACTGAAAAATACAAGGAATCTGGAGTTGAACTAGACATTTAAGCCAACAGACAGATGTGTAAAAATTTGGCAATTCATATTACTTCCTTAAGCCTCACCTTATTTTTTTAAAAAAACACAGTAAGTAATCTCACGTAAAATATTACATGCCCTTGTCCCATAAGGGTTCTTCATTTTCATTTTTAAAAGAAAAAAATGATTCACGTAAAAATAAGAACACAAACTTTGTAATAAAAAAATATATATATTTATATATATAGTTTTATAAAGGAAAAAATACAAGTGAGATGATTTAAGGCTACTTTTTAAAAAAAGATTTGTTTTATTTACTTATGCATTTAAGAACTGTCTGGGGCCTCCCTGGTGGTGCAAGGGGTTAAGTGTCAGCACTTTGAAGCTACCTGCAGCTTGTGCAGCATGAGTTCAATCCCCTGCCAGGGAGCTAACCCACATGGTGTGGCAGACCTCTCCTGTCTGGCCAGCTGCTCCCCTCAGCAGTCTATTTCAGTCAATCTGCCTGTTTTGCTCCCCACTGTCTCTGGTGAATCCTCTCTCATACACACACACACCCAACACTGCTTCTGTATGCATAAATAAATTTTTAACAACAACAAAAAGAACTGGTATAGGACTAGGTGCAGTGGGTGAGAGGATTTACCAGAGAGTGGGAATCAGAACAGGCAGATCTAGTGAAATACACTACTGAGGGGAGCAGCAGGAGAGACAGGAGAGGTCTACTATGCCATATGGGTTAGCTCCCTAGTGGGGGGATCAAACTCATGCAGCAGTGGCTGGCAATAGCTTGACAGCACTGAAACTAACCCCTGCACCATCAGGGAGACCCTATAAAAATGCCTAAATTGCCAGCTGAAATACTTTTTCATTTGAATACTTTCAAATGTTTAAGTAAAACTGATCGACTGAGGAAGATGCGCTTTTTTCATGCCTCTGATAATCACATACTCTTGCTGACAGTTAAAAATCCCTTCCAGGCCTCCCCCATGGTGCAAGGCAGTAAGTCTTAGCCTATGAAGCTATTGGCAGCCACTGCAACACTACTTCCATCCCCAGCCAAGAAGCTGACCCACATGGCACAGCAGACCTCTCCTGTCTCACAAACTGCTCCCCTCAGCAGTGTATTTCAGTTGATCTGCCTGTTCTGCTCCTCACTCTGTCTCTCATGAATCCTCTCACAGTCCCACACCTCTGGCCTACACCCCAGCTCTTGTATGCATAAATAAATAGATCCTTAAAAAAAAAAAAAAAAGAAAAACCCCTTCCACAGAAGCAGAGGTTGCTAAAATATCTATCTTTTCACAATCTTTAATAAATGCAGTATGCAAATTACGTATCTTCCCAAAACACACTGTGCCTTTAAAAAAGCCATTTATTTATTTTAAAGAATTATTCCTTTATTGTAAGAGTTTTACAATCTTATAAATCGAACTCAGGTCGTAGTTGATGATAGCACTGAGACTTAACCACCCCTCCCCACCGTAGGCCACCAGGAGGCCCACAATTTAGCTTTAATAAAATTCATTTCTAAATCCTCAACTTTTACATGTACTCTGGTCCAAAAATAAAAATCAAGAACCTGTATTAGTCATTTTTTTCACACATTACAAATAACGGCATAGTGATACTGCTCACCTATCCCTAACTTTACTATGGTACAGTACTCCAACTAGGGCATGACCTATGAAAAAATAATATAACACATTATTGGCCTCTGTGCTTAAATAAGTATTAATACCTGGGTTACAAATCCTTGCATGTCAGGTGGTTTTACAATTATTGCTTTACAAATAAAAAATGCTAACAAAACTCTTACCATTCTTATTTTTGTTAATGATTTTGCAATAGTTACTTGTACTAAAAAACAAACTGATGCCAAAGTCTTTTGCTCTAGCAAAAATGTTCATCCAAATATTCATAAACTGAAAAGTCCACCCATGTCATTAAGAGGTACATTTCCGATTTAAATCTACATACCTATTTTATACAAAGTATTATGAAAACAACTACCACTAAAAGACTAAGCATAAATAAGTATTTATCAGGAAAAGAAATTCCAAAGGGCAAATGGGATAGAAAAACAATTTCAAAATGGAAAACGGGCACTATAAATTTTTTAACCATTAAAGAACTTGGTCGTGTGTTTTTTTTTAATATATCAAAGTGAGTGGCAAACATTGTTTTTAAGCAAGAAGGTAATTATGATAAAAGACAGTATAGTATTTATTTGGGGGGGATTAATGAGGGACACAAAGAAGAGTTTCGAGAGTGGCTGGCAAAACTATTTCATGACATGGGTGGTGGTTTTCATTAATTCAATAAGCTAAACTTATTTCTAGGTATTATATCATGTGGCCCTTATTTTACACACACAAAAAAAGATTAAATCACCATGATACTTAAATTGCAATTTAGTTTTATTTTTAAAAGTCAATATTTACAGGAAATATTTTACAGGAAATTATGTTTTTTGCAAGTATTTAAAATCAGTATTTTCATGACCAGCAATCCCACACCAGTTACTTAACCAAAGTAAATGAGGACATGTTTACATGAAGGTGAATGTTTATTTATATCAGCTTCATTCATAATTGTCATATGTCCTTCAACTAATGGATGGATTGTGGTACATACACACAATTGAACACTACTTAGCAAAAACAATGAATGAGCTCTGACATATGGAACAAAATGGAATGCTTTTAAGAGTATCATGCTAAATAAAAGTCCTCTTAAAAAGACTATATATTATATGATCCTATGCATTTCATATTACGGAGAAAGACAAAACGACAAGGACAGAAAGCGGATCAGTAGATGCTAGGGACTGGAGGTAGAAGGGAATGACCACAAAGGACCATGAATCAAGTTCTGAGATGAAGAACTGGTCTTTATCTTGATAATGAATATATAATTGAACACATTTCCATAGAACTTCATAATTTTTGTTTTGTTTTGTTTTTTTAAGACACTGGATTAAATAGCTACCAATTTCCCTTCCAGATTCCCCTCTTCATTCTGATCCCATCTTCAGGAAGCTGGCCTGTATCAGAAAGTTTCCTTACCCTCAGACTCACCGGATTCTACCCACAAGTTCAAGCAGGAGAAAAGAGAGAAAAGTTGGGTTCAGGTATTTTATTCCTCCAGTGCCTTCCTAACGAGGCCCCTCAACAGTAGGATATTGTTCCTCTTAAGGTAGCCTCCACTACATGGTTGAGATAGTCCCTTACCCTTATGAAACCGGGTGAAAAAAATCTTCATAGATTTCACCAAGACTAGGGCACTAACCTTTGTGGTTTCACAAATATTCCTCCCACACCTTTGTTAACAGCCCCTTTATAAATAAACCCTCCTGATATTGGCCTAATTAAGGCATCCTATCAATTTCCAGTTGGGACTTCTGACTGGTAAATCAATATGTAAACTTTAAAAATATACTAGGGACTATGGGGAGAGGGAAGAGAAGATACGGGAATAGCTTTTAAAACTTCAGATTGGTGAACAAAGGTTTGAAAACTGCTCTAGGAAAACCTAATTCTAAAGCCACCATGTCTCTCAGTCACAATCCCGCACATAAACACATCTTTTCATCTACCTTCTCCTCTACTTGGAATCTACTTCTCAAAAACATATCCGTACTTCTTTTCCATCTCCTACTCCAAATCCAACAACCCATCATTACCTCATGTATACACTAAATTCTGCGAATCCAATCATCAGTGACCAGCATACTCACATAGCTGGGGTTCTTTCCCTCTATCACTCCTTGTCTAGAGGAAACTTGACTAAGGATGCCTCTTCTGCAGAGTAGGACAGCTTGGGGTCACTGGTTTGCTGGCTCTCCAGAGCCTCTTTACAAAACTGTAACTCCTCCACCCTCTTATAAGTGAGTGGAGAGTTGAGAATTCTGCCACCTACTTAGTTACCTTATCTTCCTCATACTGATCATCTAATAACCTCCTAGTCTTCCGTTATTTAACAATGGTACTCAAAATTTATAATCTGCCCTTCTATACCGGGTTTGCCCACATTCTCAAGTCCACCAAGTTTCAATTCCCTGACCTTCCAGTTCTTTAACCTTCCATCAACAGTCTTCTACATTTCATCTCAGCTACTAGTTCTCAGTTTCATCTAGGAATTCATGGTATCCAAAATGCTTCACCTCTTAAATATTAAATCCCTAATCCACTTTTTAATCACAACCTACCAACTATCCAATTTGCTCATTTCAGTAATCCCATTCTTGACTTTTAATAAGACTCTCAGAATACTGCACCTCTTCTTTCTTCCTATCCACCAATCTTTCCAATTTCTAAAGAATTTAAATTCCATAGTCCATCTTTTCTTTTAAAAATTTTATTTGTAGTTTTTATGTCCATATAATTTTGGGGTTACTCTTCTACTTCCTCCATGTGTGCACATGCTTCACTCACCTCTACTAACCTCCCATGTCAGTGCCCTATTCCCCATCTCCCTCTTCACTGCTCCCTCTGGTAATTAGTGTGTTTTTCACAAAGTCTAGCCACAGTCCATCATTTCAGTCATGTATCATTTCAGTCAATATCCTAAATACTCCCTGTTCTCTATCTGTTCACACCATACCTGGTCAGACAAAAGGCCATCATAGAATAATTCTAATTATCCTGTCCAATGTTCTGTCCAGGTTCTCACTAACCAAGACTACTATAGAAATGGTGGGGAAAACACTCATTCACACAACAGGTAGATCAATGACTATGTTTTTATGCACAAACTTTAACTAGGGCATCAAGAATGTCCAGAAATCCTACTTTCTCTTTGGACAGTTCACGCTCCACTTTCCTCAACATCTGTTTGAACCCTCTGTTTCTCCCTTCCTGCCCCTTTAAGACCCTGCCCTTCTTTTCTCTTTGGATCCTATGCTTCAAGGCTCTCTCCTAATCAAACCTTTCAGAATCCCAAAACTTCCAGCTGGCCACTTTCTTTTCCCTTTCAAACATCTTTAACAAGGCATATACACTTGCTACCCTCATTTCCTCACTGTGTACTCTCTACTCAGACCACTCTAATCCAAGTTCCAAAACGCAATGCCTGCCTTACAGTACTCGTTTTTGTTAACTCTGCTGAAGAGTTACAATTCAGTTGATCCGTCATAAAACACTTTACTGTTGGCTTCTATAAAATATCACACACTTAAATAACATTCAGGTGCTTTTAGTTACTGTTCCTCCATTTATTTTTCTTCATATCATTACACATTTCAAGTTCTTCAAAACTCAATACTTTTTCTTATATGCCCCCTAATTTCTTCTCTACTTTCAAGTAACAGTTACATATTAATTGCAAATGTATCACCTCCAAACAAGATTTCTTATTTACTACTACCTCTTTGAACCTATCTCACAAACACTTCAAACAGCTGTTCATCATGACCAGCAGAAGTCAATGGCTCTATTCCTAGAAGGCAGAGACTTACAGTTTTCTTGTACTGTCCCATGTCTGGTATTCAATGCAGATCTCAGAAGAAACTTGGGGGTCGTCACTTAAACTTTTGATATTGCTCAAACCCTGAGAATGACCTTTTTCTTTCACTAAGGAAATCTTTTAGCAATTAAGTTCTACTTTAAAGCAAAATTAATTTACTTAAAATTACAACGTAATAATTTGCATAATGTTGAATTACCATTTGTATACAGCACAAAAAATGTTCAAGATACTTACTACCTGTAAAATAAGGTCAGCTTTATTCACCAAGTATTTTAAGTAGTTCAGTCACCACTTTTAAAAAAAAATTATTTAAATAGAGGCAAGAGGGAATTCATAATCTGTTCCACATCAAAGTTAGTTCCAATATCACAGTAAAAATTGATCATATAGTGGCAGTCATTTTAAATATAAAAATACTGGTTTCACACACATCAGAATATAATAGCACTTTATGAAAAGAACTCTTTGGATGTCTCAGGTCTCCCACTAACAGTTTAAGCTATTAATCTTTCTGAATTGTGTTTTACCCTCTATAAAATGGGAATAAAGCGTGCCTTACACAGTTGTGATTAAGGATATATAAAAGGTTCAGTACAAAATAGTAACATAATAAATAGGTCTCTTATCTGTACTCTTAACTCCTGCTGATACTATACTTTCAGAATTTAATAATTCACATTAATCACCTGAACTTTATGCAGTGATTAGGGGACGATCTCATCTCAGGTCACATATTCCTAGCCTACTTAAAGCTTCCAGGTATAGATCAATTCATTTCCCTTTCTAAAAATCATCTTCAATTCTAAATCAAACCTCTTAATTCTCTGACAGTAACATCTCTCTAACTTACACATATACAACAGCTCTAAGCAAAGGGAAAAAAATTACTGGCTACAAAACCAGTCATGTAAATTAAGAGGCTATGCCATAGCTGTCTTAATATTTGGCAGGATATCTAGACTGAATCCCAGCCGGCTGGCAAGGAAAGTATGCCAAACAGAAATGTAAGTCTTTACACATGTTACTCTAGAGGACAGATTAAAAACCTGTAGCAGACAGCACAAAGATGGAGACTGGAAGTAGTCTCACTCTTTTACTCCTAATGCACACAGCCCTGGAATTCCACAACATAAAGAATACTCTCTCAAAAGGGCAAATCTTTATGTCCTGCTAGAAGTCATTTCTAAATGGCGCACCTGTTGGAGAACTCACTGGGCTTAACAGCAACTGTAAGTAAGTTATTTGCAGATAAAAAGATGAAATCCTGACTCTGTCTTAAAATAATTCAAAAGGGAGAGAATAAGAGGCAGAAAGAGTAGTATATACAATAAATGGAACAAGATGTGCCATATACAGACAACTGCCTAAGATGGAAAGTGGATACACAAGGTTCTTTTAACATTCTATTGTCATGTGTCTAAACACTCCATAGTAATGGTTTTCTTCTTTTTCTTTGTAATTAAGTCAGTCCTTCCCTGTAGTTCTCATTCATAGTTGGTAATCTTCTTTCCAGTTCCCTTAGCATTTATTTGGGAAGGAGCAGCCATTATACATTTTATCATGACCTCATTCTGAGTTTCCTCTTCAAATAAGACACAATTTTAAAAAACATTAACGGGTATAAAATATTTAATAAAACCTAAAAAGTAACCACATACTCCTCCCTATAAAAAGATGCCTATTAAAACAATGCCAAGAGATATGACATAAATTTGAGCTTGGATCAGCCCTCTTTACTAATAAAATACAATTCTACAGTGAAAATGGTCTCGATGAGCAGGAAGATTTTTCCACTGGAAAAAAACAATGGAACTTAATTTGTATACTTTGAATAAGCTAATCATATAATTTCTCAAAGGTTCTTGAATAAAATGCCTGCACATGGCCTGTAAAGGATGTCTAAAACCTAAGTAGATACACAAACATTTCTAAAATGAAATTCAACTTTTTATTCTCAAAAGGATCTCAATTTCATTAAATGTTAAGAATCAATGAAATAGAGATCCCTTTTATCAAAATCTTAGATTTCAACTAAATCAAAAGGCTATTTGAATAAGTGCAATGACTATCTGACAGACATAATGCAAGAAAGTGTCTAGGCAATTATAGAGAGAGGCAAAAAAAAAAAAAGGAGCAACAAGATATAGAAGGATTCCCAGAATTATAAACAAAGTCATAAATGGCTTATAAGAACAATTAAATTGCACATATTAGGGACAGAATACTACCGCAGAAATAAAAGCACGATCTCAAATTTTCTTCTTACCCTAAAGAGGGCTGCCTGTGCTTTTGCAACTCTAAGTAGTCAAGAGAGAGGAGAAAAAAATATTTAATATGTTACACCATCCCCTTCCCACAAAGGATATCTCATAAAGGAGGAAGAGGGACAAGTTGTTCTTGAACATGATTAATCTACATTTTAATACACATTTTCTCTTCGAAAACCCATTTTAATGGAATGGTATCAGCACTAGAATTGCAATTACAATTTAGCTACATTAGACTAGAAAGTTAACATCTCATCTCTACAGAAAGTTTCCAGTTCTCACAAACAACTTCAAATGGAAGTGTAGACATACATAGATGGAGCTATACAAGCAATTGCTGCCTCTAAATATTTAACTTCAAAGTTCCTACTCCCCTTCTACTTAAACATTCATCTTATTGACACCCTCTGTCTGGAACGATGTATTTGTCTACAAGACAGCACTTAGAGAAGCCTATGGTGTGCCTTCTTTGACCAATTTCACCATAGCTTCAGCCTCATCTTCCTTTCTCTAGCCTATCTGCCCCATTTTCCAGATTAACTACCAAGAGACAGCAAGCAATGGTAGAACACTAAACACTAGATAAAAGATATGGAACAGCATTCCCAGAGTCTAACACAGTGGAGGACACACAGAAGTGGCTCAACATGTTGAAAAACAATAAATTAATTTCATTCCAATTCTCCCACTAGCCAACCTTGAACAGTTACTTAATTTCCTTTAGAACCTCATCTATAAAATCAGAGCTGATAAAATTCACTATGGAGGAATAGTTCTGTGATCATGAAACATTTTTTAGGAACTGATCTGGTAATGTTTTGATGCCTTTTTTAATGAAAATTAAACCTCAAGTTATGAACACTGCTTCAGGAGAAATATGGGCAAAGCATGACAGCCAAATCAAAATTAACTGGGAGGATCAAGGGAAAGACAGTAACAACTAGCTCATCCTCTATGTAAGGGTGAGAAAAAAAGTGAAAAATGTTGGGCATTTTTAGTGAAGCTATGCAAGACAGTCTTGTATAATACTCTTTTAGGCACCTAAATTAAGCTCCAAAGGACAAATTACTCTTAAGAATTCAGTAATAGGAAAGTTCTGTCTTTACCTCCTTTCAAAATGTGAGATCTATATAAACTTTGATTTTGTTAAATTTTGCCAATAAGAACTAAGATTTGTTTTCAAAAAAGTGCTACCCCTGTCCTACTGCTAATAAGGCATGACTGTCTCCCCTGCCACTTCCGATCTTAGCTCTTCAGTTTTTTAGTTAATTGCATTTATCATTTATTCTAAGTCTCAAATCCTTTACAGAAGTAAGCAGGGATGATAAAATACATAGTTTTAGAAATGAATACCAGATGTCAGATTTACAAATTAATGTTTCAAAAATACAACTGTTACTGAACAAAACATACTCCAAACTAATCTCAATTTGCAATTAAATTTCTCACTGTTTCCATTCAATACCTCTTTAACTTTGTAGATCTGGAGGAGAGTCTACATGCTTACACCTAATCCTCAGTATAAATGCTCATCTCATTTTCATTACCAGTAACTATCCAAACATTCCAGTAACAGAAATACTATGTAATCCTAACACAAGAGATGTTTCTTATTGAAACTGGAGCTTGAGATTCATAAAAACCTGCTTCCAATCTTTCTGTAAGTAACAGTACTGTAATAGTATGGAAACACTAATATCCAAGTTGGTTATGTAAAATTCCACCCTCCACTGGTTTATTAAACCTTTTTAAAAATGATCTATCATCCCCAAAAGTCATCATTCAGAAAGAAAACCCAAGTACTGTAATAGCGTAGTTTAAATCCTTTAACTAAGTGGTTGACACAATGCTCTCTTGGATCAGAATGAAGAAAATCAAAACTTACCTGAAGTCATTAATTTAGCACAGCTACCTTTGCTTGCATCATCTTCTAAAATACGGTTTGTGCTCTTTTCTTTCCCAAGCAAAGTATCCTCCAAATGTAAGCATTTATCAGATACAACACTGTCTTCACCCACCATATGACTAATTTTGCTATTAGCTTCAAGTACAGAAGTGATGTCTTCCAGCTGAGCAGCTTCACTAGATTCTGAATAAGAGGAACCCTTACTCTGGGCTAAATTCTTTGAAGAAACTGGTAGAGACTCATCATCACTATCAAATCCAAAAGGATCTCCAGTATTTTCTTCTTCCACCTTAGGTTTCTTCGTAATTTCTTGGATATCTGGTTTGAAATTGGGCCTCTTCTGCCCTAATTTAGCCATAAATGTGGTCTCTCCCCATTTTGTGCTAAGAGTGGTCCGTTTGTTGGAAAAAACTTCGTCAAATTTTGAACTGCCATTTCCTCCTTTCCTACTATATGTTTTCCCAAATCTGGATGTCATTTTGACACCTGTTTCATATTCTCTGTGGAAAAAAAAAAAGTAAAGAAAAAAATCACTAAATTTTTAACCAGTGTTAACTGCGAATATAAAATAAGAACCTAAGGATTCCCGCCCCCCCAGGTGGCTTTTCAACATTCAAGATACAAATCTCTGAAATGGTTCAATAAATATGAAGGGGCAGTAAAGAAGGCTCATTTTTACTCTATTTTCTACTATATATCAATTGTTTAGACAGTGAGTACATATTCATATGCTACTGACAAAGTAAGAAAGTGTAATGACTAACCAACTTATACAGCACCCACAAAGCCAAGTTACAGTAGTACAGGTTTTTTTTATTTTTTTATGTTTCAAATGAGCTTACTTACTCTCCTCATATAATCACCTTTTCCTTTAAAAAAAACCTGAAGGATAATTATCTCTAATATAAAATCTTAAGCACAAAATGTTAATTTTCAGGATTTCACAAATGTCAAATAATTAACTAAATCTAGTTCTCTGGAATTTCAGAGAAATTTCAAATTTATTCATGAGGGGGGTAAAAAAATCAGAAAAGATGGTGCTATTTTTTCATATGTATAACCCTTACTGTTAACCCAAACTTAAAGATGATTCTTGGCCTAATGTAATTTGAACTGTAACTTGGAAAATATTCCTTAGTTGGTCATTTCCTTAAGCACAAGAAATCATACTTATCCTACCGTCTTTGTCCCTACAGAGCTGCGCTAATTTGCTGAGTTACATTTCTGGAGCCTTGGATTATTAAATGAGGCATTATAAACATATAAGGTTATTTTCCTCTTTGCTGAATAAAAATCAACTTGTTTTATCTACATAACCAATACTGGATTTTAAAAAAATCTTAGGAAAATGAGAGTCAAACATTTTTTAAAACAAGTTATAATACTTTTAAACACTCAATTCTACTCCATTTCTCATACTCTGGCCTTCTAAAGTTTAAATATCAATTATTAAATGAAACTGGGAAAAAGTTAGGTACTGTCTAGTGGCTTAGAAAAATATCGATTCTTTGAAATTTACAACTGAAATATCTGACCTATACTTCAGGATATGTTTCGATATATCCTTCAAATATTTTTCCTTTAATAACTTGAATTCTTGCAACTTGTATAGTGTATCACTATATACTGAGTTTTACGTATACTGAGTACATGATTTTCACTTTTCATGTTTGGTTACAAGCTAATTCTAATTTGACAAAACACTTGTTAATTTAGTCATATACATTTGCATTAACAGAGAACAATTTGTAATTTGCTTCAAGATTTTTAACATGTCACAAAACCTTTTCCTGAAAATCTATTTCCCTTTGTAGTGTAGATTTATACTGAATAATCTCTTTTTTATTAAGTATAACTTCAAGTATATTTAGCAGCTGCAAGAACTAAGTTAAGTCATTTCTTTTCATTCCTCCCAGAATGTAAAGCACTAATCTACAGACATACATTTACATATACACCAACTAAGCTGGACCACTTTGAATATACTTAACACAGTAATCACCTAAAAATTCTGACTAAAGGCCAAGCCAAAAACCTAGACTGGAGCTCCTTTAGGCTCACACCAGAAATACTCATTGTAAAAATGGTCCTAGAAACACAAAACATTCACTATTACAAGTTGAATATCTAAGATGAATATTTAATATTAAGTACTTATTTTAAGAGATCAGAAAATCGTTCTTGTTTTTTAATAGTCCTTGTCTTTTACAAATACATACTCTAAGGGATATGGAATGGAAAATGTAACGAAAAAAATTTCTTATTAACTGCTCAGAACCTAAGTACATGGGAATTCATTATATAATAGTCCCTACTTTTGATGTCCTGTAGAGTTTCTCCATGTCTTTTTCAAAAATTCACTACTGTAATGGCATTATCTAAGCCTAGTGTGAAGCATGCATAAGTTCAAAAATAAGCGCAGTCCTATCCGACATTGTATTTTAAGTATTTTTCAAGTACACAGGTTATAAGGTTCAAGCTTCAAATTCCAAAGAGTATCCCAACTAAAGAGAAAAAAAATTATTCACGACCAATTCTTTTCGGTCGTGAGGCCTTTGCCTCAGCCCAAAGCCAGGTCGAATTTTCAGGGAGGTGCGCTGGGACAAAAAGTCTTCACACTTAGCCCCCAACCATGTCTAGCGTCTTTCGGATCCCCAAGAGTTCAGAGGCTTCCATTAGCAAATGGCAGCAGGAAAGGGCAAACCTAAGCGCCCAGAAATCCTCACCTGGAGGTGGGTCGGTGCGACGGGAGGTAGCAGGAGAGGCACCCCCACTCCGATTGGAAGCTCATACAACTTTTCTCTTCCCCACCCCCACCGCCGAGGAAAGGGATGTAGCTTCCGACGCCCCGGAAGCCTCTGCCACCAAATCCCCAGGGCAGTGTAAGGCCTCAGTGGCGTCCAGGGGCGGAGGAAAAGACGGCAAAGGACTCAGGGCTGAAACCAACACACTTGACCGCGTTTGCAGAGGGAAGTCAATCAGCAGCCGCCCGGAAAGAACTCAGAAAAAGGAGGAAAATAAAGAGTTCTTCAGGTCGTTTCCCTGCCCAACTTCCTAAGAAGCCGGGTGGGTGAGAGAGCAACACTTCCATCACCCCCTCCCAAGCCCCTGCCTCCCCCACCCTCATTGGCTAGCTCCGGGCCTAGGCAGCCGCCCGAGACCTCACTTACCCTCGGCGCCTGGCGGGTGCTTTGGCCTCGGGCCGCCTCCGCCTCTCCCGCTCCCAACGGCCCACGGGTGGCGCGGGAACCCCGCGCGGGAGAAGAGGGTCGGCTGGTGCGCCAAGAGGGGCAATGGGTTCCGCCACCGTCAGAACCCGCGACTCGGCTCTCGGTAAATAGGAAACCCGGTGGAGGAGGGGGGGAGGAGCGGCGGCACCGCAACTTCCCTCCCCGCCTTGAGCGCCGCCAGCAGAGCCCGAGCCTAGGCCTCCCGGGCCGCCGCCGCCAGAGTCGATACCGGAGCCAGCTACGTGCCCCCGCTGGGCCGCGGCCGCCTCCTGCGCCGCCGCTTCCGCCGGTGAATGGTCAGCGCTGGAGTTTGAACAGGGCCGTGAACCATCTCAACGCCATTTGCGCTCCCGGCCCCCACCTCCTTCCTCCAACAGCCGCTCGCTCCGTCACTCCGCTTCCCACAGGCCCCGCGCGGCCACCCGACCCCGCAGCCAATCGCGCGGCCGCTTACTCAAACCGCCGCGCAAGCGCTGCGTCCCGCATGCTCCGGCGCCCGCCATTGGCCCGGCCGCGCGGCCCGACGGGAGTTGTAGTACGGGTCCGCGAGGTCGCGGTGCTGAGAGCCCAGCGCGGGAGCCGGCCGCGGGCAGAACGGTAGGGGCAGGCCCGGCCCGCCCGGGCTAGGGAGCCAATTCCAGCTCCGAGCCCCACCGGGAGTTGCAGGTGCCGTAGGGGCGGGCCGAGGGCACAGTGCAGGCAGCTGTATCAATCGTTTCCCCTCCAGGGGCCCGCCGGTGTCTGGGGACACTGGGTTGTGCAGCTGCTCGGGCCTGCTGGGGCAGCCGCCTGCGAGAAGGGAGGCGGGGAACTTGCGACTCCTAGCCGTCCTCGACCCGGGTGCTGGCCCCGTCTAGGTACCGACGGCGGGAACTGGGAGACCCGTGCGCTAGACAATCGACTGCAGTGGTCGCGAAGCGATGTCGCCCCTGAAATGCTCTCCCTCCTGCTCTTCGGCCCTTTGTGGTTCTTTCAGCGTCTGTCTCACACCTGTTAAAATTGGCCCCGAGAATTAGATAATATTAAGGAATTATCGTTACCCTTGTTGGGTGTAATAACAGTAATGTAGTTATGTTACGCACGCACAAAGACATACTGAAGTTCTGATGGGTACGATGATCTGGTGTCTGGGATTCCCCTTGAAATAACTCCTACAAAAAAAACTGGAAGGAGAATAAAAGAAGCCAGTCGCTTGTTTTTAATTGTTGATGCTGCGTGATCAACACGGGCTCGTTATTCTAGCTTCTCTACTTGTAGATCTGAAATTTTCCATAATAAAATGTTTGAACAACTGAACCAGTGATTGCCTCTGGGGAAGGAAAGGAGGGGGCAGTGATGGGAGGAAAGTATTTTCGCTACACTTTTGTGCTAGTGAGGTTTCTCCCTCTTAGTGTATTTGGTACTCAGAAAACTGGAAAGTGTGGAGGTATTTTTATTTGTTTGTTTGTTTTCTTTAAGGCTGCAGTGGGAAACAAAGTTCTAGAGTAGCACAGTTTGTTCCTCCTGGAAAGGGGATGCAGGATGCATCAGGCTTATCACCCTGCTGTTTTGGTGGGCAGTTAATGGAGAGTCAACTTGGAAAATAGAAAACTACTAATTGCTCTTAGTGAAAAGCCTTCCCCTTATTCCACAAATGGGTAATTGGCTTTGAGTGTGCCCATAAGTTACCAGGCTCTTCCAATATACTTGAGAAACTGCAAATAATGAAAAACTGATTCAGAGATCCTGCAGCCCTCCCCAGTTAAAATTTAAGGTTGATCTTAGTGTAATTGAGTTGTTTTACTTCTGAGGGTCTTGCTTGTAAAATTTATATTCTGACATTTACTAATTCCCAAATAGTGTATCAGTACTTTCAACTCTTTGGTAGTTTATATGAATGGAAGCTATAATAGGTCTCTATGTTCCACTGTGGGTGGTATACGAATGACCTTTTTTTGGGTCAGTTTTGTCTTTTTTTAAAAAAAAAAAAAGACATAGGATCTTGTTTTGTCAGTTTGTTTGAAGATTGCCGGCAGAGGTGCAAACTGCTCTTACTATAATTATTTAGATGACACTGGGTTGGGTGCTAATTAAGGGGTAATTATCATCAGAGGCAAAGGCTAAGATCAAAAAGCCAGAAGTGGTAGAGAGACAAATGCAAAATCTTCCTATAGGAAAGTGTTGTGAACCCTCCAAGACCAAAGGATACCCTTGCACAGTTCATTTTGCCCTGTCCTCGCTAGTTCTAGGGACTTGTTTGTGTCAGTGACTGCATGAAACTGAAATGGAAGTTTTGGGTTTTTTTTCTTAAATAACTAAACTAGAATCCTTTTGAGTGCTTTTTGTGGGGTAGTTGTGTTAAGTAATGGAAACTGGTAGTGTTATTACTAATTAAAGAGTGGCCCCAGTCAGTAAGTTATAGGCATAACCTGGGAGCTTGCTAGGAAGCGCCCCTGGGGGAGGGGGATAATTTTCTTAAAAATACAGAATCCCTGACTCCACCCCAACTCCCCTGAGTCAGAATCAGCACTTTGACAGGATTCCTCCAGGTAATTGGTCCACACACTAAAGGATGACAACACTGATGTAAAGTATACCCTTAGCGTTTGACTGCAATTTAATATTCATTAGGGTGGAAGAGGGGAAAGGAAGAACATTAAGAACCTACTGTGCATCAGGTATCATGCCAGACTGTTAAGGAAGGCCTCATTTGCATCCCTGCCTGTTATCCCTATTTATAGGTAAGGAAATGAAGAGGCTGACATTTGCTCAAGGTATTACAACTAATGAGGGAATCAAACTTTTTCTTAAACATCGGATGCCCATTATTTCTTGTAGACTTTTTTGAACCTGGTAGAAAATGGTATAGGATTTGAAAATGTTTAAATTATGTGTATTTAGCCTGTGGAAGCTTACTACATGAATACTGAGCAGAGCTTTATTAGGGTTCTTCAGCCTCATATCTCTGATGATTAAAACAGGCAGAGAGTACTTGCCCTAGGACCCCTCCTAGAGAAGTTCAAGCTGGGCCTGTAGGCTGTACCACTTTCCTTCCTGGCTCTACGGAGGCAAGCAAATGTCCTGATGGCCCCATTCCATTTCCCACTATGGCCCTGAGTTCACACCAGAGTGAGCTACCTGAACTCCAGTCTGGATTACACAGGAGAGTACATTTTTGTTTTATTTTTATGTTACTTGCTTTTGTTTTCTTGTTTCCCTCAGCTCACGCTCTACCAGCCCATTCCCTCCCAACCTTTGCCTTTGATCGGTTGGTTCTCTTCACTTCATTCAAATCTGCTTCTCTCTCTCTCTCTCTCTCTCTCTCTCTCTCTCTCTCTCTCTCTCTCTCTCTCTCACACACACACACACACACACACACACACACACACACCAGTAGGTGTTTTTCCCCTTCGCTAGAATGCCTCTGCAAACTCAGAAGTCTGATTTAATTTCCCATTTACTGTCACATTTATGCCAGAAACAAATCATGGATCTCAGTCAAGCTTGTACTCCTGGATACTGCAGGCTACTCTCCCTTATGCTGCCTGGAGGGGGACAGAATCTCCACTACCTTGAGTTCCACTCATATGGAACACATACTTCACTTTAGCTGAAAAAAAGAAAATCTCATAAAACAACAACAACAAATAAAAAAAACTAGTAAAAGAATTTGTTCTATCCAGGCCTCCCCCGGTGGCGCAGCGGTTAAGCGCTGCGCTGTGGAGCTGTCGGCAGCGGCGAAGCGAGTTCGACGCCCTGCAGGGGAGAATCCCACATGGTGTGGCAGACCTCTCTTGCCTCGCCCGCTGCTCCCCTCAGCAGTGTATTTCTGATCTGCCTGTTCTGCTCCCCGCTCTGTCTCTGGTGAACCCTCTCGCCGCCCCACAGCTCTGGCTTGTACCCCAGCTTGTATGTATAAATAAAAAATAAATCTTTAAAAAAAAAAAAAAAGAATTTGTTCTATCCAGGCATTGGAATTGTCAGAACTAGAGTTGCTAAAAAAACTCTGCTTAGTCTTTTTCTGATAATGTGTATTAAAATATTACAAACTACAAAATGTAATTCAGGGAATTAGAAGTCAGAAATTAATACTTGGTGACAGTAAATTTTTCTTTGTCATAGAATGTGGAATAAAATTACAAATTGTACATTTTGCACAGGGTAGTGGTTGTGTTACTACACCATACTATATGTGGGAGCACTGCTCTTACCTCTGACACTCTCCACCCCTTCTCTCTGCCCTACCCATGTTGGTCACCTATGACTTTTCAATTAACCTCCACTGACCAATTGAAACATTCCCACTCCCAAATGTTCACTATTTGTACTATTTTTTTTTCTCCAGGATATTTATTACCTCATCTAACAAATCACGTCATTTGCATGTTTAGTTATGTATTTATCTGCCCTACAAGGACGAGGATCTTTGCCTCTCTTGTTTTCTGCTCTAAGCACCTGGAAGAGTGTGCGGCACATAATAGGTGCTCAATAAATATTTGTTGACTAAATGCCTCCATTTTTTTCCTTTCATCCGAGATTATATCTTGAAAGGAAAGTGACAACTAACAATAATTTCAGATAAATTGTTGACTGCATTTTCCCAATGGTAGGGGGGTTATTTTCTTCTTGATTCAGATAGGTTTTCATTTTGAGAGTTGAGATGAATAGTACTATAGTGCCAATTACCTTGTTTTCCAGGATAATTGGAATATGTTCTCTGGAGATGGTGATATCCTTTGGGGAATGAACTGCTATGTAGGTAGTTGAAAGACAAAGCAAGGGAAATTGTCTAGAGACGTAATGCCTGATAAGGATTGGTACCCAATAACCTGGAAGAGGTTTAGCTATGACTCTTATTTTGAAAAAGCTCTCTTCACCCCAGGGACCTCACCCCTAATACCCTATGATACCCCTCCCTGGCCCCCAACAAAAACCCACTTAGGACTTCCCATCACATCCAGAAATCCTTATTATAACCTACAGTGCTAACATGGTTTGTGCCCTGACTACTGCTATCCCTTTCCATCTGCCAAACCAGCCTTCTATCTACCACTAGAACCTGCCAAACAAACTCCTGCTTCAGGGCCTTTGTGCTTGCTGTTCCCTCCGCAAGTACTGGAGATGTGTGCCTGACACTCCCTTGCCTCTTTTTGGCCTTCACCCAGGTGTCCTCTCAGTAGTGCCTACCCTGTCCATGCTATTTAAGTTGAGCCCATTACCCTGCCATCTCAGAACTCTGTATTGTCTTTTCCTGCTGATTTTTTGTAGTAATCTTGTTTAATTTACATGTTAACTTTTTTATTATGTTTCCATCCACTAGAATATAAACCCCGTGTGTTAAGGGACTGTTGACTTTTGTTCACAGCTATATGCCCAGCACACCTAGAATTCTGTGCCTCACACAGAATGTGTGCCATAAATATTTGTTGTTTCTTTTCACAAACCTTTTCCTTTTGCAAAGCAACAGAAGCAGCAGCAGCTCCTTGCCCATTGTGTATATGCAGGTGTTTCTTTTTCTCTATCCTTTTCCTAATAAACCTGCCTTTGAAAAAGGTAACCAATATTTGTTGACTACATACACTGTAGATTGTGTTCAACTCTTCCATGTCTTTACTAATTTTTTTCTGCAACAATTTTTTTTCTAGCAACAATTGCAAAACATAAATTGAAACCACCTCTATAAGTACAATTTTATCAGTTTCTCCCTATGATTCTATATATATTAACTTTTATATTTTGAGGGTATTTTATTGAACACATACAAGTTGAGAATTGTTATAGCTTTCTTGTGGAATTAAAAGCTTTTTAAGTAATATGGGAAATTAATTGCACAACTCACCTTAATTTTCCATCCCTTCTTGTATGCACGCCTTTTGCATTGTGACTTTGCAGCTCCCCCCAGAATCTGGTCTGGCCTTGTAACTTGCCTTGGCCAAAAGAATGTAGCAGAAGTGATCCAGTTCTGAGCCTGAGCCTTAAGAAACCTTGAATATTTCCATGTTCTCTCTTGGATCCCTACCTCCACAATGAGAACAGGGCTGGGCTAGCCTGCTGGAGCTGGAGGATAAGAAGCCACAAGAAAAAGAGCTGAGGTCACCCTACACCACTCAATAGCCAGCAGAATCCAAACATACAAGCCCAGCCGGTATCAGTATAGCCACCCACCTGCGGCTGTCCACAGATGTATCTGTGAGCCCACCTAGGACCAGAAGAACTGCCCACCTGACTTGTAGATTCATGAACAATAATAACTAGTTACTATGTTAAGCACCTGAATTTTAGAGTGATTTGTTTTACAACATTGTTTATGTGACAATAAATAATTGATGGTTAATGCTTCCTCATTTGGTCTCAGCCTCAGGCGTTCCTGACCACCTAGGCAATCTAAATCAGCTTCTCAGTCTATTTAAAACCATTGTGTTATTTTCTCACCCTTGTCACTTCTAAGTTCTTTGTTATCTGTCCGTCACACTAGACTGTCAACTATGTGAGGTCAGAGAAATTTTTTGCTCTCTTCCCTACTCTAGCCTCAGCACCCAACACAGTACTTACACTGTCCAGCAGGGCTGCTAAGAGCTGTGTGTGTCCACTGAGAGCTGGAAATCTGGCTAGTCTAAGTTGAGGTGTACACTGGATTAATAAAATGTTCACTGGATTTCAAATCTTTAGTACAAAAAGAAAAGAGACTCCATTTTTATACTGATTAAATGTTGAAATGATAATATTTTGAATATATTGATAATATTTTTAATATATTGAGTTAATAATAATGTTATTAAAATATCTGTTTTTACCTTTTTTAATGTGGCTACTGGAAAAATTAAATTCATGGCTCATATCAGATAGCATCAATATAGTAGTAAATATTTTTGAAGGGAAATATAAAAATAGAAACTACCAGATAAAAAAATACAAAAAATTAAAAGTATAAACTACCAAAAGAAATGAGCTGTTAAGTCACTATGTGAGGGCAGAGAATTTTTTGCCTCTGTTAAGAAACTTACTTAAAGTAGACACTAAGGTTCTTAAGTGTCTACTTTAATGGAAGAACATTAAATGCATATTACTAAGAGAAAGAAGCCAATCTGAAAAGGTTACACACTTATGATTCCAACACTATGACATTCTAGAAAAGGCACAACTATATAGATCAGTGGTTGCCAAAGTATTACACAGAGGGAGAAGGAGTAATTAGCAGATAAAGCAGAGAGGCTTTTTTAATGCTGTAAATGATACTGTAATGGTGGATTCATGATAACATTTGTCAGAACCCATAGTACTGCACAACACAGCCTAATGTAATCTGTGGACTTTAGTTGACTTTATCAATATTAGTTTATTAATTGTAACAAATATACCACACCAATGAAAGATGTTAATAATGTTAATGACTGTGGAAATAGGTAGAACCATAAATGGGAACTCTGTACTGTATGCACAAATTTTCTGTGAACCTAAAACTGTTCTAAAACCTAATATATTCCAAAAGATGAACTGACCCTTGCTTGGTCACAAGAATGACTTTCTAAAGCAAAAATTTAACAAACTACCTCCCTCTTTTAAGAAAACTTCGGTGGCTCCCCACTATCAAAAAGCTCATTGGCATTTACTGTTGTATGTCACCTAACCCCATTTCCTCCCCTCTCTGGCTATTCAAAACTACGCAAGGGGTCAAACCTCCATTCCCAGACCTGTGCAGTCCCCTCTGTCTGGAGTGTTTTCCCTCTCCACTTGTGGAATCTCTTCATGAGACATATATAACCTCTCATATAAATCAGTCATCCTCTCTTCCTTGTTCCCATAGGTTCTAAAAATTACAGAAAACCAAGCATATAGTATTTAGGCTATTTTTGTGACTTTTTCTAGTACGTTTGGAAAGTGGATATGATGAATGTGTGTGTGTATATATATTTGTGTGTATATACATACATATACATATATACATACCTATATGTATGTATGTGTATATGTGTGTGTATATAGATTTTAGAAATGTTGACAGAGAATTACAATAGCTACAGGCAGACTGGTGATTAATATCCTTGAGATGGAAACAGTGGAGGCAGAACAAGGCTATTGAATGTCAGCGAAGATCTACTTGGCCTCAACTCTGAGGCGTGAGGCAGTGAGCATAACCCACTAGAGCAAGATCCACCCCAGCAGAGAATTGTTAGCTGACTGTCTACCTAGCATGATAGCAAAAGGCCTCAGGGCTGTCTGTCACCTGCTTTGAAAGCTAATGTGCCTCTGAGGAGTGAGGATCTCAACTGAGAGACCCCAGGAGTGTTTTGAGGAGGAGACAGGTTCAATGAGTCAGGAATGGTCTAGTAGCTGCAGGAAGGCATAACAGACCTGAGGGATCATGTATCTGAGCTCCAAGAGTAAAGGGATAGTCAAGTGTCTACAAGGCCATGTGTATTCACCAATTTGAGGTTACAGCACCTTGTCTTAACTAGATGATGTACAATATTTCCACCCTGCCCATTGAGTCATGTGACAGCACTTGGATGCTGATCCTGGAATGGAGAGAGGGGGCTCCTCTACTGTAAATTGTTCTTCCTTCTATGGCCTAGGGAATCCACAACTGGTCCTTGGGGCACAGAAAAGGGAGGAATTGGGATTTCTAAGAAATGCTTAACTAACATGGGCTGGAATTTCCTCTGGTGACACGCTCCAGCCTTTGAGTGGGTAAGAAGACACCTCAACAGGCCCCTACCCCTTTATATACAGTCCAGTCAACCCCATAGTTTGGGTAGTTCTGCAGATCCCCTGAGCTGGGAGACCACTCCAGGAGAGTGGGAAAGAATTCTGTCCTTTGTGTGACTTGCTTCATTTGTATGAGTGTTGTTGGCGCTCATGGCTGATATATGATCTTTTCTCTATTTGGTTTCCTCAGCTGGAGGCAAAAACTTTTTGAAGACCATACAGTGCCTGCTTGAAGGATTTAGTGGATTAAAGAGTGCTGAAGTTGGAAAATTGGCAGGGAGGCTAGCAACTCTCCAAGACCACGACGGTGCCCTGGTGACCTCCCAAGCCCCTTGCCAGCACACATGAGCCTTGGAGTCTTACCTGCATAATTGGGACCCCATATCCAGCGGGAGCTCAAGCCCCAGTGGAGAGCAGGTGATTTAATCTTGCTAGAATAGAGTTACATGAGTCACTCGTCCCACAAGTTAATCCATGTGAACAGTGCCTGATAGTGTCAGAACTCCTGCTGTTCTCGGGTACTAGGGTTCACTATTGTCACTAGTAGCTGGGCTGGGCAAGGAACCTGACTTGATAGTATTTTGGCAATAACCTGTCAGGCTATCAAATGTGGACAAGGACATACATGCTAAGACTTTTTTAAAAGTACCCGCGGTGACGCCCCTCTCGGTCCTCCTCGGACACAGTGGCTAGGCATGTTAGGTTCAGGCCTGTTAGCCAGTGTCACCCAACCTCATGGTGGTCAAGCTGCCGGGAACATCCGTGGGGCCACTTGGCGCTGGAGCTGCTGGCCGGGCTCCAGCCCAGCAGCACATGGGCGGGGCCTGGGCTTGGCTGCACCCGAGCGCCTCGCAGCTCCGCCTCCCCCCTGTGACCTGGATTCCGGGTGCCAGCGCGGGGGTGGCAGGTGACGCGGCGGGGGCTCTCAGCCAAGGGGTGCAAATAAGAGTCTGTTGATTGGAAAACTCCAACTTGAAATAGGTGCACAGAGGAGTATTTTTAAAGCGAGTGGACGGGGCTGTGTAATAATTTACCGACTTTTGTCTACAAACACCTGCCTATCTCTTAGACCGACAAATGTTTGCCAGGTTCCCACCCAGGCCAAATGCCGGTTTTTTTCAATCCCAGAGGTCTCAGTCAGCTTTCAAGGATACACATCCGGCCTAGAGGGAAGCTTCAAAAATTAACATTTCAAATGAATGCGGGAGGGGAAAGTGGGAGAGAGGAGGTGGGGGTGCTTCTCCCACAGGGTTCCACTATGCCTGTGGGCCAGACCCTGCATTTACAAGACAGAAGACACCGCTAGGAGCCGCCTTTGTTGTGCCGATGACCTGGCGGGTACTTCCTGGACTGATCGATGGCCATGTCACGGGGTTGACCGCGGGCAGAGGCCGAGGCCAAGGGAGAGAATGCAGGACTACGAGCTTAAGTGGATCCTGGGGCTCCCGCAGTCCGGAAAAAGAGCGGCGACCACCTTTGCCCCAGCGTGCCTGCTTGCCATTCCGAGCTGTCTTAACCCGTAGCTAGGGACCCGTTACGGCCGGGTTGGCCCTGCCATTCCCTCCTGGGTTTTGATCTCCTTTTCGGAGACTTTTAAATGCAAAAGGGCTTAGTAGCAACCAGTACTGAGGCCGTACCGGCGAGGTGGACACCCCGTGCCTCCTGTCTGCCATGTCCCTTCCATGTTCGCCCTGTGCAGCCCCAAGAAGGAAGTGGGGGCACGAACTGGGCTTTGGAGGCAGGTCCTGGGCGGCCGTGGCAGCCTAGTGGCCCGCGACGGACTCCAGCGCCCACCCAGCCGTGTGCCGGTTCTGCCCAGGGCTCTGCGGCCAGATGCAGGGCTGAAGAGCTTTGACCCTTTCGCTCGCATGTTTGCTTGGCTTTCTGGGTCTGCCTGAAACTGATTGGCACAGCAAACCCAACGTCTCCCTACCAGGCCTATTCTCCCCGGTCTCACCTCCTTGCCACCCATTTACAGCACTTAAAGACAAAGCTGAACTCACAGTTATAACTAGGTGTGTGCGCCCTCTGCCTCCCCAGGCTTTGGTTTTGCTGGGAACAGGGTCTAGGGTCTCCCTTCCATGGGCAGTTCCAGTTCTGAAGAAAACTTAACTGGATAAATGAATGTTTCTAGCATGCAAGATCTCCCCTACTCATCTCAGACTGTGCTCCCCTTTCTCTGGAATCACAGAGATACCTTCCAGAGGCATCCCTGGGATTGTGGAAAGTAAATGAATTGTCTGATTGGATAAAATGAGGACAATGATACCAGTCCCCCTAACTCCTGAAAGGGTTTTAACAAGCATTAGTGAGTTAAGGGCCATGTGACTTCAGGCCCCTTTGATACACTGAGTTTAGATCCCAGGCAGCTCTTTATCTCTCTCTGCCCAGAAGCCACTGTGAGTCTCCTGATGTTGCAGAGACTCTTTAGTAGTCTCAACCTTTGAGAAACTGATATGCTCTGCTAACTCTGTGTCCTGAAAAATGCATGTACTCCTCCAACTTTGCACCTGGTTTCAGGTTCCAGGTCATGAAATTTATCTAGGCCCAAATTTTAAGAACCCCTTCCAAGAACCTTCCCAGATTCAACTTCCCTGCTTATTTGCCTTTGTCCTGCCAAGCTAACCTACTTGTCATTCCCCTGTAGTTACCTGGGCTGTCCAGTTTCAGCGTTTTTGCTAATAGTGAGCTACCTACAAACTGCTTCCTTTGCAGTCCTTTGCCTCCACCAAAGTTAGGCATGTTTACCTTCCAACCGCTATAGCAACTTGTTAAACCTTCTTCTGACACAGAGCCCTCTGCTTCGAGCTTTGGTCATCATTAGTTTTGTCTCTGTTCCTATGATTGGCACACTCCTGAGACAGGGTTTTATCACATCCCTCTTCTCCGTCCCACTCCGTACTTCCTTAGTCCAGCCCATTCCAGCCCATTCAAATTGCATTGCTGATGAGAAGACCTCTTTGAAGACTTTATGTCCAAAGTTATCCCCCAAAGGGCTGCTTTGAATAGAGATACCACCAAGGAAGTTTCAGACATCCCCAAGTTAAATTCCTAGGCCTCAGAAACTTAATAGGACTACTCTAATTAGGACAATTAGTGAGGCTTTTGTACTTCTCGTATTGAGGACTCTGCCAAAATTCTGTGCACTACTTGAAGCTCAGCGGTGTGGGACCAGCAGCAGGCTCTGGTAAAGCATTGCTGTGGGCCCAGGGGCAGTTTGGGGGTCAGGGAGATCCAGAGCATGAGGTCTTAAAGATGACAGCCATGGTGTCTGCTCTCAAACAGCAATTGTTGAGCTGCTCTAAAGTTTGAAATTTCTTCTGGTTCCTCCCCACTCCATTAGTTTCCCCGTCCCAAGTGCAGGTGTTTATTTTCCTCTCTTTGAGCACTTACTGCATATCATTTGTTAGTTTCAGCAATGCCCACCAGAGCCAGGATGGACTCACCTGGAAAAAGGCCACCAAACAGGTCAGTAGAACAGCCTTCAATTGGGAGGGGGAGGAAAGGGGATCAAATGGGGGGACAGAAGAGCACAGGGACTATGGTGATGGTTCACAGGTGAACTGGTGGTGGGAATTTTATGGGGAATACACAGTAATGTAAAAGATATAAATTAAAAAAAAAA
>PVIJ01006922.1:0-87273 GCA_004024925.1 Scalopus aquaticus | reverse complement strand
AAAAAAAAAAAAAAAAAAAAAAAAAAAAAGAGGATCTTTAAATCAGGAGGGATCCCATCTGTCTCAAGCTAGGCCCTTCCCCTAACATGGGTGGGGCTTAGGAAGACAGTGTTGGCTGATTGACAAGAATGCCTGACAGCCCAGGGGTAGGCCCAAAGGCTAGCCATGAAGAGCTGGGAAGCCAATTCCTTTTAACAAACATAAAAAGAAACCCAGGTCCAAATGAGGATACTAGTGATAATGATGATTGTCCTATCATGAGCGGGCATATATGGGTGCCCTCCCCCTAAGTGTCAGCACCTGTGCTGAGCCCTGGACAAATATTAGGACACTCAGTCAAGACAGAAACTGTATAGTGACTATTCTGGTTCCCGTTCTACTGGTGAGGAAATAAAAGCTCAGAGAGGTTAAGTATCTGCCCAAAGCTCTCAGATAGCAAGTGGGATTCAAGCCCAAATCTATAAGACTCTAGAGCCCGTAGGCCAGTGCCCTAGGCGTGCCCTTCTCCATCTGTCCTGGGGACAGCACCTGTGAACTTTCAGCTGAGGTTTCACTCCTTCACGCATTTGCTCATTAAGAAATACATGTCGGGCATATGTCAGGGGCATGGAAACCCAAGAGGGAAGAGTGCAGACAGGTCTCCTTGCCTCACGATGCTCACAGAGAGGGAAGGCCTACTTTTTGGATGCGGCTGAGAATCTTCTGGGGCAGAGTCCAGTGATTTAAGAGTAGTCAGACTAGGGGTCCGTCCCATTTGGGAGATGGGGGAGGAAGCGTATTAGACTGAAAACCAGGACAATTCTGTGGCCAGCTGGTTGTATGGCTTTGAGAGTCTTCTCATCTCTGGTCGTTGGTTTTCCTACAACTAAAAGGGAGAAGCCGAACCAGTGTCCCGGGTGGTGGCTGTGAGGCATTTCCCAACAGGGGCCAAGGCATAGCGGTCTCATTGGAGTGAGCATCCACCCTTCCCATCCTCAGCTAGATTGTCTTCTTGACGTCAGAGAGGTAGAATCCGATAGAATCAGATAGGCCTCTGGCTCACATTCTCAGGCCTCACCCAGAACTAATGAATTAGAACCTATAACAGTAGGGTCCCTGGAATCCCCAAGGGATTCTTACCCACCAATCCTTGCACCAACCAGATTTTGTTATCCTAAAACAGCAAATCTTCCATAAATGTTTGTGCAATGAGTGAATGAATGGTCACTCTCTCATTCTATAGATGGGGAAACTGAGCCCCAGAAGGAGGAAGTAACTCATCCAAAGTCAGGGCTGAGAACCCACATCTGTTTCCCTCAGCCCACGGTTATTTGACCTGGGGGAGGACCAGTATGACTCCTGAGAACGTACCTTCCCTGACGACGGTGTTGACCCCAGACCTGACGCTTTCCTATTATTCCTATTATTCTTAATTGGTTATCAGAAAGGTTTTTGGGAATCTTCCCCCCTCACAAAAAAATGCTTCCTCCACACTCAGTGTTTCCCACTCCTGGCCCACTCTCCTCTCCTACTCGGCCTGCTCATACCTTCAAGCCCCACTCACTAGTGTACTGTGGAGCCCTCCTACATCCTCTTCCAGGAGCAATTCTGGCCGCCCCCTGCCACCTCAAGCCTCCTCCAGCCACTTGATACACCTCTGCTGATAACACTTACACACTGCATTATAATTCTCCATTCCCACAGCCTCCTTTCCAGACCAGGAGCTTTTGGAGGACAGGAACTGTCTTATCAAACACATAAAGCTGTTATTCAGGTGGTCCAGTTTCAGAGTACTCTCCCTGACAAAAAGCCAACCTCAAGATTACTCCAGTTCTTTCCTTTCCTTGTCAAGCAACTTGCAAGGACTTCTCTTTTTTTACTCGTAGTTCCAGTTCCAGCTAAAGCACACACATTAGCATCAGCCAAGGGAGAGTCTGCCGTGCAGCCCCCCGCTCTTCCCAGGAGAGCGCTGCCAGCCAGAGAGACTGGAGGCAGAGCTTGGGTGTCCAGGTTTTTTATAAGAACTTGGTGCCGTGGACATGCTTGACGGTCTGCCTGGCACTCCCAGCACAGAGCCTTCTCTTGCTGTCTGGGGTGGCTCACAGCCCCCAGGTAGACTAAGACATTCACAGGACATTCCGGCTTAGAGATAAGCTCCCATAAGCTGAGGACAAAGACCAGGCCACAATTATTGACACACAATAGCAGGTGGACATTTCATTTCAGGATAGTAAAGGGAACATCACAATATATTTGTTATAAAAAGGGAGCTTTGGTCTGATGGGACTGAGAACCATCTGAGAAAAACACACAGGGAGGCCACGTTGCTGACAGAGGGGTACTGACGAGGGACTGTCCCTTTCATGATTGCGATTAAATCATGCAAGTCTTTGCTTATAAGGTGATTGTATCTCCTCCACTCATTTCTCAGCCTCCCTCCAAAGGAAGCAAGCAAGGTGAGATGGAGTCCTTTAGTTCAGCCTTATGTGGCAATGGAGGACTCCGCTTCTTCATGTAGCCCCTGCCTCTCCCACTCCCTTTCCTCAACTCCACACTTGCTCCTCATCTCTCTTTACAACTATCCTCCCCTTGAAGTCAGTCTCCTTTCCTCACTTCTCTCCTATCCTTTTTTTCTCATAATTCCAGAGTACAGGAAGCCAAAAAAACTGTCTAGCAAGACCAACCCATCCTCAGAAACCAAACAAAAAAGCTGACCAAGCAAAGCAGAAGCCTCGTTAGCAGGAAGAGGAATCCAATACATCTTTTTTTTTTCCCTAACTTACTTTATTTATTCTCTTACATCTTTGTTCATTTTTGAACATTTGATTTCTCCTCTCAGGTGTAGTTCCCATAAATCTTCGACTACCACAGCACTCATGAGCCATCACCATAGTCCTTTGCACTCTTCCCTTCCCTGTTTTGATCCCTCTCCCTCCCCTGCTGTATACCTCAGATCTATGGTTAGCTTGCAAGTTTTGTCTTTTTCCTGACTCTTTGTTCTGTTTCCCTGTAGTCTACCTATAAGTGAAACCATCTGATATTTTTCCTTTTCCTTCTGACTTATTTCCCTTAGCATGATCCCTTCCAGCTCCATCCATGTTGCTGCAAATGACATGAGTTTATCTTTTTTGATTGCTGAGTAGTATTTCATTGTGTATATATTGAATATATCACATCTTCTTGATCCATCCGTCTGTTTTAGGGCATTTGGGTTGATTCCATATCTTAGCTATTGTACATAGTGCTGCAACAAACATAGGAGTACAGGTTTCCTTTTGAATTAGTGTTTTTGTGTCCTGTGGGTAGATTCCTAGTAGTGGAATCACTGGATCATGTGGTAGTTTCAGAAATCAAATAAATCTTTGGTGTCCAGTGCCCAACCTACCAAAGGAACTAATGAATGGGAGAGTGCAGCGAGGTGCTGTCACAACCCAATTCTTCAAACAGAGAAACTGAGACCCAGTGAAGATACTGGTTTTCCCAAGATGACACAGTGAATCATGGCAGAATTTGGCCTCCACGCCTGCCCAAAGTATAAAGCTCAGGTCCATCCCACCCACTAGATCATCCCAGAAGCACCTTTCTCAGTCAGGGCCTGGGTCCTCTCTGAGGTCGGGCCTGGGTCCCTCGCCTACAGGACGAAAGCGGGAGCCAGGAGTCGTGCCTGCAGGCGGGCAGCGCCTACATCATCGTGTATTCCATCGCAGACAGAGGCAGCTTCGAGAGCGCCTCTGAGCTGCGCATTCAGCTGCGGCGCACGCATCGGGCGGACCACGTGCCCATCATCCTGGTGGGCAACAAGGCGGACCTGGCACGCTGCCGGGAAGTTTCTGTGGAAGGTGAGTGCGCAGTTGCATGTTTCTCTCAGCCCACTGCCACTGGTCTGCTTCGGTGCTCTCCATCTCAGGGACGGTTTGCCCTTTGACGCCTTTCCCGCCGCTACCCTACACCCACTTGCCTACGCCTGAAAGCTAGGAGCCTTTCTTGCCTCCTCTCTCACTCCCTCAAATCATTTTTCAAGCCCGGTCAGATCTGTCTCCCTCACCCCACGTTCCCTTCACTTCGCGCCCACAGCCCTGCCCCCTCCTGGCATCTCCACTTTAACCTAAGCCAGTCCTGTGTTTTATCTCCACTCAGTCTGCTCTGGACACTCTGCGGAGGTTTTCCAGAACAGATCTGACCCTGTCACATCTGTACTTTAAAATTCCCCTATGACTCTGCCATGCCCTTCATCAGAGACACTTAATCCATCAGGCATGATAGGCCCAGTACCTACAGGCTTTTCAAAGGCTGACATCTGAGACCTGAGAAGGACAATTAATTGGCTCCAAAATATAGTGAGAAAATTATAAATTCAAAGCTTTCTTTGTCCACAAAACCTAATATTGTGTCAGCCAGCAAAACTTTACAGTTGTGTGTAAGTTGTATTTAAAGTGGAAAGGGGGATACTTGTGTATGTTTGATAGAATGGGTGGGCTCAAAAAGATCTTTAAATGGCCCTTTGGGTACAGGACAGAATCTAGAAAACTGGAAACTGAGACCCAGAGAGGGGAAGTCAATTCCACAGGATCACCAATCACTGAAGACTAGAACCCAGACCCAGCAGCTTCCTGGAGATGGAAGGCCTTGTGCTTTGTATGAGGACATCCCAAAATGCCACAACATAATTCCCAGGAGACTTTGTTAAGAGGCAGGTCCCCAGACCTCATTGCAAACCTACCAAATCCCTATGGGTGGGCTTAGGAGTCCGCATTTTTTTATTTTGATGCACATTTAGTTAGGATGCACAGACTAGACCCTTTATCTAGCATGCAGGACCCTTCTCTATCTATCTTGCTCCAGCCTCCCTGTCTTCCTAGCCTTATGCTGCTACCGGTATCCGTATCAAGGAAGAAACTCCTCAAAGCCAGGTCTGGCTGCTCTCTCAGTGCCCCGGCAGCCCCCAAGAGGGATGGGGTGGGAAAATTTGTAGCAGGTGGACTCTGAACCTACCTTTCCCTCCGCCTTCCTGTTACGGCTCCACCTCCCCATCTGGCCCCACCCCCTCAGAGGGTCGCGCCTGTGCTGTGGTGTTCGACTGCAAATTCATCGAGACATCAGCCACCTTGCAGCACAACGTGTCCGAGCTCTTCGAGGGCGTGGTGCGCCAGCTACGCTTGCGCCGCCGGGACAGTGCGGCCCGGGAGCCACCCGGGTCGCGAAGGCGATCGAGCCTGGGCCAGCGAGCTCGTCGATTCCTAGCACGCCTGACAGCCCGCAGTGCCCGGCGCCAGGCCCTCAAGGCCCGTTCCAAGTCCTGCCACAACCTCGCCGTGCTGTGAAGCCGTCCTCCGTCCAGGAGTGCGGACATTAGCGCGCGTTCTTGGCTCCACAGATGGCACCGAGACTCAAAGGCCCGGTGTCCTGGAGTCCCCTTGGTGGGCTTTACCTGCCTGCTGCCGTGAGGGTCCAGCTTTAGGGGGTCCTTCCACTTAAGGAAGCAATGGACAGACAGGGACTGAAGCCCCAAACTGGACGGAATAGGGTCTTTACGGGGTGCCTGTCTTTTTGTAAAAATATTCCTTGTACCTTGACTCTGTCCCTGATGGACTCTGGCCCATCCTCAGAGGCACCCCCAACACACAATAAATCAGAACAGAAAGATGACCCATCTAAATGCCCAGACCTATTCTTTTGGGGTCTTCCAGGCCTCTCCACTCCTGCTGTCCCGTCTACACTGGCCACAGAGAGAATTAGCCGGCTGGTCTCGGTCTGGGGGTGAGTCAAGAAAATCACTGCACCAATGGTGTGTTCAAGCCCTTCTCCAAACCACTGGGCACAGCCCCTGCCTTCGGTCTTTGCGGAGACACAGTGGTGCAGCCACAGTTCAGTTTTATAACCTGCTATTTTCTCAGTACCCCTTTTTTTTAGAATATAGCTTTATAAAAGTCATCTGGAAGGACTCTCTGCACTCATCCTGGCAATATCAGAGCTAGTGTTCCTTGTGAGCTCTGTACGAAGCTGTCGCAACCCCTGTTTACTAGTTAGGAAACTGAGGCTCGTGCCCAAGATCATGCAGGATTCTACCCAGGCTTGTCAGGCTAGAGTCTGTGTCAGTCTGTAATCCTCTTGGAGAATGTGACCAAAAGACATCAAATTCAGGGCGAAATACTTTCAAACACAACTTTGCAGACAACTTAAAAGGGGAGAGGGGTGTGGATTCCACAAACTCAACCCATTAATCCCCAACTTAGTCCAACTCTTTCATTTTCCAAAAGGAAAGTGGAGCCCAGGGAGGGGAAATGAGCATCCCAGGAGCACCCAGCCAGTGAGGGTGAGGCCTGGATCCCAGAGTTCAGCCTCCTCCTATGTCTGTGCATGAAGTAGGAGGTGGTGAGGCATCCAGCCTGGCTGGGGCTGGGCCTTGGGGGTCAGGTCAGGAGTTTCCAGTCTAAGGGAAAAGGGTGTCACTGCTTTCAGAGGAGAACAAGACGCAAACAGCTTGGACCATTGTGTCCCTGATGACTGATACCCCTGCCCCCAACCGGCTGCCCGCCTGGATGCCTCAGCCCCCACGTGGACCATGTCCCAGGCAGCTGAGACACAGTGCCAAGGAAGACCAAAGCGCTGGCGGGCGGGCCATCCCTCCAGCTGTAATCCCCTGATCTTGCCAGGCCGGCACTGATGGCGCTTATTTCCCCATCCCAGCTACAGTGTGGGGAAGAGAAGAGAGGAGGGTCTTCCCTCACCCCGAGCTGTCTGCGGCCTGTGGTCGGGGAGGGGCTATGGTTGTGGAAAGTTGGCAGAGGCAGCCGGCAGCAGCCGGGAGAGTGGAAAAAATGATATCAAACCCGGAAAAATGCAGACCGGATGGAGGGCCTGAGTCGGCCCTAGGAGGTGAGGGGGGGAAGGGAGGGAGAGAAAATGGAGAGAAGGAGGATAGGGGCTCGAGGGTGGGGGCCCCACCGGCTGAGAAAGGAAGAGGGGCCTGCGAGAGTGTAAGGACTGGTTTTGAGAGTACAGAGTGATTGTTGTCATTCCTTCTTTTCTTCACCTACAAGTATTTATGAGGGCCTGCTGAACGCAGGACACAGTTCCGGGCTCTGGGGCAAGAGTGGTAGACAGAAGGTGTAGTAGACTACTCCCTGGAGTTCACAGTCTAGTGGGGAAAGCAGACTAGAAAACAAGAGAGTAAAGTGATTACAAACTGATAAAGGGCTAAAAAGCAAGGTGGACATGGAAGACCCTGAAGAGAACCCAATTCCCCTCCTTAACAGCTGGGGAAACAGAGTCAGAGATGGAGAGGGCTTACCCCAGGCTACACAGAGTGTGGAAGAAATAGTTGAGACCAGGACTGGGGGTGGGAAAGGCAAAAAAGAAATAAAGAGTGCAGTCCAGGATCGGGGAAGAGTACACAGGGTACTGAGCCCTGATCCCTGGGTCTGTATTCAAATCCTACGCCTCCATCTGTGTCTCAGCTTCCCCCTTCTATAAAATAGGATTCACAATTCCCTCCCTCAGGACTGATGTGAGGATTAAGTGACTTAAAATGGGTAAAGAACTTAAAACAGCTCCTGTATATCAAAGATTCAGTAAGCACTGGGCCCTGCTATCATATCTTAAGACCTTGGGGAATCCATCTTCTTAAGATTGTTCAGGGTGATGTTCTGAGACTTTGAAGACTTACCTGGGAGTGTTTGCCCTGCTGTGATGCTGGAAATCTTTAGGAAAATCTCTTCCCCTCTTAGGCCTCAGTTTCCCCATCTGTATATTAAGGGATCGAGTCTCCACGTGTATCCTATATTCGTGTACTCATGTTTATCATCTGCCTTCCCCACAGGAATGAAAGTGCCGACACGCAGGGGTTTCAGTGCCACTCTCTCCCTGTTATAATTTTAGCTGTTGAATGAATGAATGAGCCACTCTGTGAAATGGCCTGTCTGCTCTGATCCCAGGAGTGTGTGTAAAAAGTGCAGCTGGGAAAGTATGTGCAAAAAGCACAGTATTCCAGGAGAGGTGGCCCATTCGAGTTTAGAAAACTTTCACTCTTAAATACAAACCAAAGGGGGCAAAACTACCTTTGTTTTGGCTCTTTTTACATGGTATGTCTCAGGCTTCATGAGTGGTTCATACATTTTCTCAGTTCATCATCTCCATCGGTACTTCATAGGTGCCATTTGACAGATAAGCACATTGAGGCTAAGAGCACCAAGAAATTTGTCCAAGACCACCCCACAAAAAAGGGTAGTAAGGATTCAGACTCAGCCATTGAGAGGCAACTACTATCTTCATTGTACTATTGGGGAAACTGAGGCCCGGAGAAAGGAGAGGAATTGCCCAAGGTGATATAATAATAATAGCAGTTACATCAGTCTTAACGATGTACCGGTGCTGTGTACCACTTTTCTAAATGTACTATGTGCTGAGTGTTTTTCGTATGTTAAATCTACAAACTGGCCATATTATCACCATGCCAGTTTCCAGCTGTAGCTCAGAGAGGTTCATTGTCCTGCTGTGTTTGCACAGTTCAGCAGATGGCAGAGCCAAGACAGGAACCAAAAAGTGTAGTCCCGTGGTGTTAATGGCTGCTCTGTTTTGCCCGTGTATGGGTAGAGCAGATCTGGAGCAGGCTGGTATGAGAGGGCAGATGCCTTTGCCCAGCACCCTGCTGCCTGGACTGGGGGTAGGGCAGAGAACAGAAATACTCTGAGAATCCCCAGCCACCAGCTGGGGCTTTCCACCTTGAAGGGAGGGTACTGTTATAGAAACAATGATAAAGCGTCTGATAAACAACGATAAAGATGTAAGTCTCCCCAGGGGCCCAGCTCCTCAGAGTCCTCCCCTGCTATTGGGGAGGGTCAGAGACTGTACGGGCCTGGTCCCAGTCAGATGAAGGCCACCTGGGTGCTGACGAACCCCAGTCCACCCAGCTGTTCGAATACTGAGGCTCTCTGGCTTTGATGGAAAGTTCTAATTACTCAGCCAGGGCCACAGAGCTCCCACTCAGGACCTCCAAAGAATCGGGTCAGGCTGGAACACCCCATGGTGGATAGTGGGAAATTCCTGTCTTGCAGAGCCCGCTCCATCATTGCTTTATTCAGCAACGTTGACAAGGTAGATGCTCTGAAGGAAGGTAAGGAGGGCGGGGAGGGTCATGGCTAACAGATGCAGGAACTTCAAGTCCTTGCTCTGGCTGAGATGGGAGGAGAAAGGTAAACGAAAGGTGGGAGTCGTGGAAAATGTATCTACAGCTGCTTTATACAGCTTGAGATCTCTCAACTCTGTTGTGACTGTGTGACCTTAGGCAATCAAAATATACTGAGTGAAGAGGTTAGGGTAGAGTTCTCTATGTGACTATTCCATCTCAAGAATATTTGAATATTCCAGTTCAACAGCTTGGAAAAATATACAAGCTCAGTTTCAATTTCAGCCGCGTTCCCAACTATTCGGTTCAGGGTTCAGTTAAAAATAATTCTAATGATGGGATGGGAGCTCTGGGTTCAGCAGTGTGTGCAGTTTCAAGTTCAAGGCTGAGATAGAACGCTGTTCCCGTTATTAACCCGCATAACAAACCACCCCGAAGCTGAATGGCATTAGAAAAAAATCATTTTATTGTAAATTTTGTGAGTCAGAAATTTAGACCGGGCAAAGTGAGTTCAGCAATTTTCTGGGGCCTCAGCTGGGAAATTCTAAGACTGGAGGACTTAATCATCTGGAAGTATCCTCACCCACATGCCTGGAGGTGGGTACTGTCTGGGATCTTGTGTACATGTGGCCTTTCTTGGTGGCCTGGCCTATTGCCTCTGTAACAAGTAACTACAGTAGTTTAAAATAGCACAAATGTATTAAACTACAGTTGTGTAGAAGGGGAGCCCAGCCTGGGGCTCCTGGGCTGGGATTAAGGTGTCAGCAGGGCTCCGCATTCCTGACTAAATTCTGGAGGAGAATTGGGTTCCTTCCCTTTCCCAGCTTCTAGAGGACAACGCTTCCCTTGCTCATGGCCCCTTCTCACCTTCAAAGTCAGGGGCTTGGGATCCAGTGTCCTTCACACCGCCATCTCTCTGGCTCTCCCTCTCCTTCCTCCATTTTCCACCCCTGCGACATATCCCACTGAGCCCACTCAGATGATGCCGCATAATGTCCCTGTTTTAAAATCAGCTGATGAGCGACGAGTTCAGCTGTGACCTTGATTCCCCTTTGCCAAGTAACAACTTATTCAAGGCTCCAGGCACTAACCCGTGCGCATTTTGGGGAGCTGTTACTCTGCTCCATAGCAGGATAGGGTGGAGGATGTAGGAAGGCAGTGACTGAATTACTCACTCTACACACACACACACACACACACACACACACACACACACGGCCTTGTTCAAATGAATAGAGAAGGCCCTAAATTAAAGGTGCTTCCCTCTGTGGGGTGTTGGGTGCGCTGGGACACTGACCCTAGAATCTGACCTTGCCTCCCTTCCTCAGATCTGCAATTCTCTTCAAGAGTGCCAATTTCTTCAGACTTCCACTGTGCAAATCACCAACCACATTTCAGAAAACTTCCAACACACAGATGTAGGTGTCATCTCAAAGTGACCCCTTCCCCCCAACAGTACATCTTCAGAAGTTTGAGTTATTGGGCTGGACTAACACCCCAGGCACCCCAGGCAGTCAAGGATACTCTTAACAACTCTGACATTACAGAACAGTTGAGACTGAGGGTGATCCCTCCAAATCCAGTCCTCTTCAAGGTGTGCCCACCTGTGTGAGTGAGGATACCCCTACACATGCCCTAGTGTCTAGGAAGTAGTTACATATGCCCAAACACGCGTGCACGTGCACACACAAACACGCACACACACACACACACACACACACACACACACACACACACACACACACACCTAAAACCTAACCAGCAGTCGCTAACTCGAATGCTCAGTGTCAGGTAATCCAAATCAGTGAAGTGGACAGGTGAAGGTCATCAGGGAGGCTCAAGGTCTATGGCAAATGGATGCACCTGCCCTAAGCTACAGAACTAAACTGTCTGTTATACCTTCAGGATGTGAACGCAGTATTGCCAGCTCTTTTGGTTTTTCTAAGACAAGCAAACCAGATACTTATGTGAGGTATCCCAATTTTTAAATAATTATTGCTAATTTCAGGTTTTTGTTTTTTTTTTTTATTTTTACATTCAAGCTGGGGTACAGGCCAGAGGCGTGGGGCGGCGAGAGGGTTCACCAGAGACAGAGCGGGTAGCAGAACAGGCAGATCAGAAACACACTGCTGAGGGGAGCAGCGGGCGAGGCAGGAGAGGTCCGCCGCACCATGTGGGATTCTCCCTGGCTGGGCGTCGAACTCGCGTCGCCCGCTGCCGACAGCTCCACAGCACAGCGCTCAACCACTGCGCCACCAGGGAGGCCCAATTTCAGGTTTTTTTTTAAAGATTTATTTATTTATCCATACAAGCTGGGGTGCAGGCCAGAGGTGGGGGGAGAGGATTCACCAGAGACAGAGTAGGGAGCAGAACAGGCAGATCAACAGAAATACACTGCTGAGGGGAGCAGTGGGCGAGGCAGGAGGGGTCTGCTGCACCATGTGGGAATCTCCCCAGCCACGTGTTGAACTTGCATCGCTGCTGCCGACAGCTCCACAGTGCAGCGCTTAACTGCTGCGCCACCAGGGAGGCCCCTAATTTCAGTTTTTTTAAAACCTGGACAGGAGAAGCAAAACATGTCCAACCGCCAAATTCTGACCAGTGCCTGACAGTTTGCAATCTCTGTTCTAAACCCAAATAGTGATAGAGAAATGTATTCCCAGTCATCCCCTCATCTGCAGGGTCATCCCTCATACCATGAAGTTAGTGCTAAATTATAAAGAACAGCTTGTTCCTTTTGTTCAACGCCTCTCGATCCCTTTTCCAAGCCTGTCTGTTCAGGCCTTTGGGGATACCAAAGATGCCTAGTGGTATTTTTTTAATTGAACTTTGAATTATAGAAATAACACATTTTAATTATAAGAAAAATCAAAACAACAAAAAATGTATGGTAAAAAGTAAAAATACATTTATCTGGTAAGCTGCCCTCAGCTATACTTGATAAATATCCTTATAAGGATATTTTCTAAATAGAAGTCCAGAATAGGGCAATTTTAAGGTTGATTCATCAGCGTCAAAATGCCAGGACACTGGGCCTGCCTCTCCATAATTCTCTAGGCATGTCCTTCATGGTTGCAATATGGCTGCAACAACTCCTGTCCTCACAATAGTATCCCAAGGAAGAATGAAAGGGGAAGGTCAGAAAGAGGGTTTTGTCTTATCAAGCAGGAAATTATTCTCCCAGTTTCCTGTCACAGTTCACTGGTCAAACTGAGTCTCATGGTCACCTGTAGTTGCAAGGGAACTAGGAAAGCAACTATCTGGCAAAAAGAAATAGGATTACCAAGTCCGGTTTGGGCCAATCATGATTGATCTCTTTGCTCCCTAACAAGATGACCTTTGTGAGCAAAGAAGTGGGTAAGGGTCTTTACAAAGACAACTTTAGTATTTGCCACAGAACTCCCTTCACTCTCCTCCAAACCCACTCCCTTCCCCAGACGAATTCACCATTCACAGTTTGGGGTGTATCCTTCTTGGATTTTTCAGCCCACTCACATATATATTGTAACAGACATTTGGTCATTTTTCTTTTCTTCCACCCAGAGTCACAGTTTCCTATGTTGTTCTCCTTTTCCTGAGATCATTGCTCTAAATCAGAGACTGGTTTAAAGAAGGACTTGCAGTCCAACTATGGCCAATGAGATGTGAGGGAAGATAGGCTGGAAGGATCTAGAAAAAGTTTCTTTGCTCTTAAAAAAGAATTGCAGGGGGGACAAAAGAGCTGCTGCCGAAAGGGACTGTCCCTTTTTATCTACTGGTCATCGAAGTGTACAGATGCACTGCCGAAACAGTAGGCGCATCTTGTGAGGATGACAGAACATAGTCAGAGGGTGCAAATTAGGACAATAATTACCTCAGTTGACGAGGAAGTCAGTCCAATGAACTAACCAACCCTGCAGCTGTCCCACTGCTGGACTTACTGCTGCGTGAGATAATATGTCTTCAGTGCTAAAACAAACTATCTAGGGGATTTCCGTACCAAAGTCAAAAGCTTCCATCTGATACACAAATATAGGTTTGTTTACCTTTTTTATAAATGGGATCACAGTTAGATGCTATGTGACTGAGTTCAACTGCAAAGACTGAAACCCAAAATAGCAGGAATGGCAGCAAGATAGAAGTGTATTTCTCTCTCTTGGAAAAGAAGGCTGGTGTGGCTTCCCGCAGTGCAGGGACCCGGCCCCTTCATTTCTGTGGTTCCACCATCTTCAGTACGATATGCTGCTCAAGCTGCAGCCTTCACACTGGCATTTCCGGCCCCCAGGAAGTTACACGAGCCAGACACACACACCCAAAACAAAAAGACACAGCCTCTCAGAAGGTGCACATACATCTCTGCTTACATCTCATTGGTCAGCACTTAGTCCATGGCCACACTTGCAAAAATCTAGGAACTCACCTTCATTCTGAATAGCCATGAGCCAGCTCAAAATCAGAGATTCGAGGGAGAACAAGCTCTCTCTGCTATGATACTGTACATATTAGGGATAATTGGCTTTTTCACTCAACTTACTGGCTTTCTATCCATGCCAGTGCTTACAAATTTACCTTGTTATTTTGAGCTCTATTTTGTTCTTTTTCTAGCTTCTTAAGATAGAAACTTAGATCATTTATTTGAGCCCTTTCTCCTTTTCTAATATAAGCATTTAAAGCTACATTAGAAAAAAGCTACAGCATTTCTATAAAGCTATAACTCTACATGCAGCCCACAAATTTTGGTATGTTGTGTTTTCATTATTGTTCAGTTTATAATATTTGCAAATTTTCCCTGTGATTTCTTCTTCCCATGGGTTATTCAGAAATATGTTCTTTGTACAACCTCAGTGCCCATCAACAGATAGCTGGATAAAGATGTGGCACATATACACAGTGGAGTACTACCCAGCTATAAAAAAAGAAAAATGGTAGCCCAAAGGAAGATGCAGACATGCCAAAGATAACCATGGCAAAGGAAAGCACATGTTCCCAGCATTGTTAAGGAACAACCACAGGGGAGTCTGAGCCCCAAAAAGAAGAAGGGGAAGGACCCGTCAACCTAAGAGTTAGGGCAAAGTCAAGGGGGCCAAGAGGACCAGGAGGGTAAAAAGGCCCCTTCGAGTGAGTCTGAGGAAGAAAGCCCATGGAAATGCTCCCGGCCCACCCATGAAATCCAAGGCCAGTGTCTCATCCAGTGTCAGAGTCAGAATCAGACACTGAATGAGGAGCAGAGGGCCTCCCTGGTGGTGGAGTGGGTTAAGCACAGCACCGTGAAGCTGTCCAGAGCCATTGCAGCATGAGTTCAATACCCGGCTGGGAGATTCCCACACGGCGCAGCAGACCTCTCCTGCCTCACCCACTGCTCCCCTCAGCAGTGTATTTCAGTCACTCTGCCTGTTCTGCTCCCCACTCTGTCTCTGGTGAATCCTCTCACCACCCCACACCTCTGGTCTACACCCCAATTTGTATGCATAAATAAATAAATCTAAAAAATAAATAAATAAATCTAAATAAATCTGAAAAAAAGAGAGAGAAGGAGCAGAGTGGGCTCAGAAGACCGAGAATGACACCCACACCACTTCAAATGAGGACCTGGGCAACCTGTAACTTCAGAGCGACTTTAGATCAATACCAAAGACCTTAAAACTCTGTACAACCTCTAATATCTGGTCGCTGAGAAATGGACAGTTTCTCAGAGACCGAACCACACGTGACAGGGTGTCGCTCTGGCAATGACTACAATAAAGTCACTCCGTTGTGGGGGAAAAAAAGAAAGAAAAGAAATTTTGCCGTTTGTAACAATATGGATGAATCTAGGTGGTTAATTATACTAAGTGATATAAGTCAGATTGAGAAAGACAAATACCGTATGACTTCATTCATATGTGGAAGACAACGAACAAAAACAAACAAAACAAAAACAAATTCTCAGCCTATGAAAGCAGAATGGTCATTCCCAGAAGGGAAGAAGGATGGAGGGTGGGTACAATGAGTTACGAGGGTCAATTGTATGGTGGTAGATAGAAACTAAATTTGGGGCAATGGTCATAATGTCATTTTACAGATGTCAGACTATAATGCTGGCCACCTGAAATTTCCATAATGCTATAAACCAACGTTACTTTAATTTAAATGTTTTTAAAACATTTTAAATCTATTTAGGCATTAGAGAACCAGTCAGAAAAAAAGTGTGTTCTTTAGTTTCCAAATTTAAAGGGGGTTATGCATTCTTTTTTTGTTACTGACTTCTAATTTAATTCAATTGAAAATTTGAGATTTGTTTTATAGGTCAACATCGGGTCTATCATGATTCATGTTCCATGTACACTTGAAAACAATATGCATCCTACCATTTTGGGGTGTAGTGTTCTAGAAATGTCAGTTAGGCAGGTGATTAATCATGCCGCTCAAATCTTCCATATACCTAGTGATTTTATCTCTACTTGTTTTATTAGCTTCTGAGAAAAGAGTGTCAAAAATCTCTGAATGTAATGATGTGGTGTTGGTTTTGCCTTTAGTTATGTCTGGTTTTTTTCTTTACCTTCTTTTTCATGGCTGTAGACTATTCCACAGCATAGATGTGCACATTTCACCATTGAAGAATTTTTAGGTTAGTAAATTTTTTGCCTTTATAAAACAGTGTGTTAGTAAATATTTACACATATAGTAAATATTTACATATATAGGGGAAATGACCAAATTCGAGTATGTTAGGTCAGAGAACAGGTATATTTTCGATGAACCCTGCCAAATTGTGCTCCCAAAGAGCTACTTTTGTTTGTGTTCAGACCAATAGTATGCAATTCAGACCAACTCCCCATGCAATACCCATGACCCACATGCTCTCATTTACATTCTCTTTGGGACCACATGAGGGAAAACTGGGAAAGAAGGTGTCTCAGGGCTCCCCATGATTTCCCTAGTTCTAACAAGGTTGAGCCACATTCGTCTCAATGACTGTGGCATGTAGTTGCCACAAACCCCAGTGAAGCTTTGAAGTTACACCTTCTAAGCTTTGGTTTGAATTTTTAGCCTAGGCTATTTGCCCTTCATTATCTACCTGGAATCGAGGGATGTTCTTTCTTCCTGTTACCAGAGCCTTAGTTAGAACAGGAAAACTGGAATCAGCCAGACCTGAGTTAGAATTCCTCTAACTCAATAATTTGCCAGCTGTGTGACCTTGGGCAAGTTACTTGGCCTCTCTGAACCTTTGGGTCCTCGGTTTTATGAGGGGAATAATAAGCACTTTGCGCAAGTGTTATATAGATTAGAAATCAGTGGACGTAAAGCATCTAGCACATCAGGTGGCACCAAGTAGGCACTAATAATAATTCATTTTTAAAAAGTATTCATTGAGCATTTGCCATCTGCAGAGTCAAGGTCTGATTATTTCATTAATCTGATTATTATTAATAATCTGTGAAAAGAATTATTAATTATTAATAATCATATTATTATTCATTAATCTGATTATTTTTAATCTGACCATTATTGTGGTCTCTGATTATTTCATTAATCCTCACAACAATAAGTAGAAACACTGTCTTATTAGATGAGGAAAAACTGAGGCTCCAAAATGTTAAGTATCTTGTCCAAAGTCACACAGATCGTGACCAGCAGAGTACTGATTAAATCTAGAATGTCTGACTCCCAGGCCTACTTCCCTGGGTGCTACTTCATTTCACATATTAGGAAACTGAGGCTCAGGGAGACAAGATGGCATATAAAACTAAGTGGTGAGGAGCAGCTACCCGTTGACCAAATATTTCCTCTCCTCCTGGGTCTGGGTGACCAGCTGGAGAAGAGACTGGACAGAGTGGAGGCAGGGACAGCCACCCAGCAGAGGAGACAAGAGCATGGAAAATGTCTCTTTCAGCCAATTTTCCTGAGGAGCCCTGGCTGAGACTCAGGGCTGGGAATGGAAAGTGTGGAGGGAGGAGGCGGCCGCCGTCCATCCGGAGAAGCTGTTTGCAAAGTCCTGCTGGAAGAGGGGAAGAGGGGGTAGTGGGGGAGGGGAGCAGATCCGGGAGGCCAAGGGTCTGGCATCTGCCCAGGGCCTGGTCTCCTGGGAGAGGAGGGGCCGGTGTCCCCAGAGCTCCCCACTTCCTCCTTGGATTCTGCCAGCTCCTTCTGTGCCCTGCCCACTCGTCTGGGCATCAGCCACTCCTGGAATCAAGTTGCTCGCAAACCCGACTCTCTGGAGGCTGCACAGCCAACTCAGGGAGGGTGGAATGGCCAGGAAGAAGGATGGCTTCTAGTCTCAGCGATCTCGACCAGACCTGGGTTGGTGAGCCATCGGCTCTGTCAGTGGCCTTTCTCTCTGGCCTCAGGGCAGCCCTACTGCCCAGAAAATGCCCCTTAGCTACTCACAGTGCCTGTAATCCCACATGAGAGACACAACCCTGGCTGGTCTCAACCTATGCTCAGCGGAGCACACGGGTGCGCCGGATGTGGAAATAGTTACATATATTCCTACCAGTTATGACTAACCCCTGCCCCAAGTGCCCGCCAAGCTTAGTGGCCACTCCAGACTCTCCTTGGAACCTGCCAGATCTCCCCACTTATAGCCAATAACGGGGTCATATCAGCCACAGCAGGGCCGTCCAGACCCGTGTGGATAGGTCAGGGGGCACACTGCCGCCATCACAGTTGCAGCAGGTGGTCGTGTTTTTCATATCACTCCTGGAAACACCCCTTCTCTTGCCTAGAGGTAGATTGATAGAAGTTTAAAGGGGAAGGGGACTTGTGTAGCTGCCTCATTGTCCAGATGAGGAAACTAAGGTCCAAAGAGAAGCAGAGACCCACCCAGGTTGCACAGCCTGACAGTGTAAGAGATGGTGTGAGAACACAGGTCCCTGACTCGGGATGCCCCCTGACAGCCAGGTGTCAGTTTACCCAGTGCTACAAGCAATGAACTTCAGCAGGTGGTGGAAGGAGGTGAAGAGAGGTGACCTGTCTCAAGGCCGAACTGATAGCCAATCCTTGGCTCCTGGACCCGGTCTTTGTAGTCTAGGCAACAGTCTTGGTCACCTTCACCACAGAGATAGTTGTTGTGGCAACCACCACCGGGGCACCAACATCTTGACACCAAGTGTCTTAAGATAAACCCAGAAGCAAGCCTGTTCCATAGCGCTGAGCCAGATCAGAGCCCTGAGCAGGAAACAGACGTGCCCAACGTCACAGAGCAAGCTGGTGGTGAAGTCAAGCTTCCAGAGCCCACAGCTGCCCCCTCCCCCAGAGTTGACATCCCCACCCCCATTTTTCTGCCTGCCTCGGTGCTTCCCACATTCCTGCAGCCCTCAGTCAGGAGCTCCTTCCCACGGCATCTCACCCTTGGCTGCCGGTCAGCCAGCTCATCCTCCTGGGAACGGCCTGACATGAGCTTATCATAGGATTCATCGTTGGGGTTTTCATTATTAGCTGGGGCTCCCTGAAGACCAAAAAGTCCAACACCCTTTGCCCCCCAAAGGAAGTGATCTCCAGTGGTGGAAATTTAGGCACTACTAACTCAGGATAGAGGAGCTCTTTCTGGCTGGTCAGCCGGTTCAGTGTAAAATGCTCAACAGGGCTGCCGCCCCACTGCGAAAAGAACTCTGGGCCCAGAGACCAGCGGCCTGTGTTCTAGCCCCACTCTGAGTCTGATATGCTTTTATGGGGTCGCTTCTCTCTGAGACTCAGCGTTCCCAAGGAGAGACGGGGATGGGAACACTGGTGTGCCATCGCCTCCCTCACTGCCTTCGCCATCATGAGGCTGCCGGGGACTCGATATGATCTGGCACTTTGTACCACTAGACAGGGATGGCATGGTTTAAAGAACTTGCCTGGTTTCCTGATAGCTCCTTTAGAATAATGGAATGGCCAGATTGGCGGGACAGTCCCAGCACAGGGAAGAACCTGCACAAAGGCAGGGAGACTGAAAGGAACCGAGGAACCTGAGAGGAGAGTGTGTGTTGATGTGCAGCCCTCCAAGCTGGAGATGAAGAAAGAGCAGGGTAGAGGAGAGGCCAGAGGTGATTGCAAAGGATCAACCACCAGCCCCAGGTGTGAGGACGTTGCCCTGGGGCCTCTAGGACTCACTGCAGCCTGCACCTGTCACAGGTGATTCCCCCACTGTGGGATACAACTGTGTAGGAGGCAAAGGTACCCACTATTTATTCAACCAGTGAATATTTATGAGACACAACCTAGGCTGTGTGACTTTGGGCAAATTACTTAGCCTCTCTTTACCTCAGATTCCTCATGAGTAAAATTAAGACAGTGAAGATGCCTGCTCCTAGAAAGAGATACAGATCAAATGAGTGAGCTAATGTATGTAAATGTTAAACTCAGTGCATGAGGAGTGAGTAGTCCCTGAGGGTTATCGTTGCCATGGTGATTACTGAGCGTCCACATGTGCCTGCCCCTCTCCAGACAGTAGATCACTGTTCATTGTTCCACTTTCCAGAGGCTTCGATCTAAGGAGGGAGACGAGAGAAAACTTCATAGAAACAGAAGTAATACAAATATTTTCCTGCTTCAGAGGTAAAACTTAACTCCCAAACTCAAGCGTACGAGAAATATTTTTTATTTTCTCAAAAACCAAAGTCAATTCTACTTCTACCCCTCTGGGGTAGAAGCTCTGGACTGGGGGAAGCTCAAGCTCTATCTGGATTGGAGGCTGCTCCCCAGCAGGGCACAAGAAGGGAAGCCAGGGGGCTCTCCCTGGCACTGGACCCAAGGAGGGTCAGAGGATCACAGTGCCTAAGCCCTCATTGCCTCAGCCGGCCAGCAGGCCCTGCTTCCAGGCCAACGAGGACCCTGGCGTCTTGTGAAGGTTAGGATCCCTGGCCTGGATCCATTCTTCCCAGGCACACTGTCCATCCATCCCCACTGTGGCTACCTCTTGGGTTACTAGCAAATAAAGGGCAGGAGAACCCCTAACCCCCAATTCCACTGACCTTCCTTCCAGTCACAGCCTCCACCAGCTCTTTCCCAGCCTGTCCCTGCCCTCTGAATCAGTGAGCACCCTCTCATCCTCTCTACCAAAGCTTCATAGACTCACAGTCTCCAGAGTCAAGCAAGTAACAACAAAAAAGTGAGCCCAGGAGCCTCCCTGGTGGTTCAAGGGGTTAAGTCTCAGCACTATGAAATTATTAGCAACCGCTGCAGCACAAGTTCAATCCCCAGCCAGGGAGCTGACCTACACATGGTGCAGCAGACCTCTTGTGTCTCACCCGCTGCTCCCCTCAATAGTGCATTTCAGTCAATCCGCCTGTTTTGCTCCCCACTGTCTGGTGAATCCTTTCACCCCTCCATACCTCTGGCCTACACCCCAGCTCTTGTATGCATAAAGAAATAAATCTTTAAAGGGGCACACAGCTCAGTTCAGCAAACTGCCACCAGACAGTGGGGCATAGTGGTTAGGAGCCGCTTGTGTACTATTGCCTGCTTCAAATTCTGGGACTACTGTCTTACTGTCTCTGGGTTGTTAGGCCAGTCACTTAGCCACTCTGAGAATAATGCTCAGACCTGTACAATTGCATAGAGAAGGCACTAGATAAATGTCAGCTCCTATCACTTGAAAAGGCAGGTTGAGATCCCGCCAGATCCTCTAAGTAGTTGAGAGAAACAAAATATCCAAATTTTTATTTTGAAACTACCTATTTTTTAACTTTGGCAACTGAGTGAAAACAGTTGTTAAACCTTGCTGAAGGTCACGCAAAATACTTTTGTGAACAGGACTGGGCCCAGAAAGCTGGCAGTTGGCATTATCTGTTTTCTGATATCTTAATTTATAGACAATGGGAACCAGAATGGAAAGTGGTTTGGAGGCAGCTTCGGCTTTGAACCTTATACCCAAACCTCCTCTAGGCAAGAAATAAAGAGGAGGAGAAAATGGAGAGGAAAAACACAAATTACTCTATCGAATGATCTTGGCACCTAGCACATTATACATGAAGTGCTATGGACTATGAAGATTTTTTTAAGTAGCTGAGAAAAGAATAGGAAAAATGGTCAGGGAAACTGACATTTAAGCTGAAGTTCATGAGAAGAAACTAGCTTAACAACAACAACAAAAAGACAGGGAGGAAAAAAAACCAGATAGGAAAAAAAAAAAAAAAAACACAGGTAGGGAGGGACAGCCTATGCAAAGGGCCTGAGGCAGCAAAGAGTTTGATTCAAAAAAGGACTAGCTAGATATCTAGGCACGGGCAGTGCCTGCAGGGCGTCAAAGCTTATGGGAGGACATGAAGCCATGCTGAGGGCTATGGGGAGGCCCCAGAAGGATTTCAAGCCAGAAGGTGTGATGCGGAGGTGAAGTGAGGAGAGAAAATTAGAAAGCTATTGAAATTGTCCAGGAGAGATAGTATGCCCTGGATTGGCCAGCAGCGTTGAACGTGGTCAGCCTCAAAGTCAGACTGGATTTAAGCCTCAGAGTAGACCAGCTCAGCTGCTTTTCCATAAACCTGTGGCTTTCCCATAGCCACTGTCCTGAGGCCCCTCTTGCAAGGACCCCGCCTACTCGGCTGAGTCTGTTGGGCTAGGCTGCCCTCTGCAGGCAGAAGAGGTCACAAGAGCAAAGGAGCCTATCCTGTCCCTGCCTTCCAAGAAACAATCTCAGGTTGATAGCGAAAAATGGACAAGGACACCTGGGCCCCGCCAATCTTCACATCTCCACTGATGGTATCGCCATTGTCCAGTGGCTCAAGTCACTGGATGGAACCCAGAACTCAGTTCCTCCTCCCTTCTCATAACCCGTCAGGGAGGCCTGTTGATTCTTTCCTAAATTAAATCTTAAGTCAGACATTTCCTAAACATGTCTTAACCATGTCTACTTCTCTCCATCTCCACTGTTCCCACCTAGCCAAAGCCACCACCATCTCTTTTCTGGTGTACTCATTCACTTTTACCTTTGTTCTAACTACCCCATTTCCCACCCAGCAGCCAGATTCTCAGGGTATCCTGGGGGCACCCTGAGGGGGTAAAAAACTATAAAGATGCCGCAGAACAGACAAGGCACTTGTCTCCCCACTACGGGGAATCTCCCCCTCTCTCCAAGTCGTGTCCTAGCTTCATGCCATTTCACTGGGTCCTCTCCTTCCTCCATCCTCCCTTTCATTCCTGTCTCTTTCTCTCCCTCCTGCTCATTTCTAATGCAAAGCACATTTTTCTTTCTGTTTCTCTAGCAGCCACCAGTCAGTGCTCTTAGGGTCTCCTATCCCCCGCAAGCAGACTGTCAAAGGCATCATCCCCTACCACACATATATATGCTGCCTGTCCTAGGAAAGTCCCAGTGCCGAGACAGGACATCTGCACCCTGAGTACACTGTGATGCTGACTCCGTGGCTCTAACATTCCATCATTTCATTGTCTTATGACTTGGCCCAAGATTACAGAAATCTGCACTGGCCCCAGACTCAGATCATGTAATGGAAGTCTTGCTCACCCCAGAGGCCTTTGCACAGTGAAACTGGACACCCTGACCACGTTGAGCCAAGGAGGCTTGTGAACCTGGGAGCTTCTGGACTCATGAGACAAATCGTAGCATGTTAACTCAGCTCATGAGGCTAAGTTAACCTACAGGTACCTGAGTAGCCCACAGGTCCGCGGCGAAGGAGAGTAAAGAGAAAGCAGAGAGTGGCAGGTGGGATCCTGGCAGCAGAGATGCCCTGGTTTCTGAGGTCCCCTCTGTCCCTGCCTATTGTGTCCAGGCTTCTGGTTATTTAGCTCTTCCTTGGAGTTCAGCCGCCTCTGCATGCCTCCACATTTGCCCCAAGTGCTTCCAACTGGACTTCTAGGCTTTGCAAACCAAAGGAAACTGACTCTGCCAGATGGCTCTTGCTGGGTTGTTCCTTTTGCAAATCCAGCCTCTGCTCCCAACCCTGCAGAGAACAAAGGCAACTCTGAAGTCACCACTTTTTCTTAAAGTCATCAAAGATCTTTTCAAGACCAGAGGAATGAGTTTGCCATCCTCATGCCCTCCTGGCAGGCTGGCATCACTGTTGTCCACAAGGCTCCCTTTTTGATCTTACCCATGAACATACTTGTTGGTGTAATCACCAGTTCCCACTCTCATGCCCATCCCACCACAGGCCACAATTCTTGTACACGATACACATTCTTTCATATGTGAATATCCTTTGATTTGCAATGCTGCTATGTGATTTGTGCTTTTAATTTACAGAAATCATATCACACATTTTCTTAATGCTCAGCTCTATGTTTTAAAGACCTTGACATGTTGGTAAGGGATTCAGTCAGCAGCCCATCCCAACCCCCTTTGTCGAACATAATATACCCATCTCCCATTTGCAGTGAGTATTAGCTGAAAACTACTCACAGCTGCCAGCTTTGCTGGACAATTGCCTTTGGTCAAGCAGGGATACTACCCCTCACCACCTGACCCCAAGACACTGGCCAGTGACTGAGATAACAAGGTTCAGGAACCCACACTCTGTGGGGCTATTTGGGCCCCAGAGCTGCAGTTGAGGGCCCATTGAAGCAAGTCTCTGGCGGAGACCCCATCTTCATTAAGCCTTTATCTCCTGCCTCCTCTGGTTCCCTCCCTCCTACGAATACTCCCCCCCAAATCACGGAAGAATCCATACTCGGGCTCAGCCCACCTTGGGAGATAGACCTGTGAAAGTGACCACCCATTACTGTCAAAGTGGTGCATTTTGAGTGTGGAGTCCCCTACCAATTAGCTCAGGACAGAGGGCTGAAACCATGACCATGCAGCCCAAGGCAGGGTGCAGCCTCACCCTCAGCAGCCAGGCCCCTGGGCCGTTGCTCCCCAGTAGCCTGTTGGACGCACCCAGATGTGTCATCACTCCATTCCCTGGGACACACACCCAGATCTGCTCTCACTTCTCGCACCACAAGAAAAACAAAACAGCAGGAAGATTCTAATAGACCTATGTGCGAATTTCTCTCTGACCGTGGAGCTGAAAACATGAACCACATGAGCACCGTAGGCCTCCAAAAGCAGTTTCCCACATGAGGATCCAGCCCTGGAACGCAGTTATGGAGCACAGGAAGTGTTCCTCCATGTTTCTTTCCTTTTAGAAAAACCCCTGTGGCCCTTACTGCCCACTCTGCCGTGCTAGAAACACAGCTGTTGCCTGAGGTGCCCAAGGAACTGCCATTTTACTGGAGTTGAATGACTGAGGGGAGAGTAGGATTAACCAGGATGGTGGGGTGAGAAAAAGAGGGTTAGGTAGAGGGAACAATACATGAATCCACTCGTGTACAAATATTAATTGAACACAAATATTTAAATCTGCCTCAGCAGATTATAAGAACAGTAAACATTTATACAGTTTTATTTCCCACACATTCTTTTTTTTCTTTTTGCATAGAAGAAGTGGGGTATAGGTCAGAGATGTGGGGGGGTAGGAGGATTCACCAGAGACAGAGTGGGGAGTAGAACATCCCGGATCTACTGTAGTACTGCTGAGAGGAGCAGCGGGCGAGACAGGAGAGGCCTGCTACTCCATCTATGGGTGTTCTGCAACCATCCCAGACCGGGTAGGTTCATCATCGGTTCAAACAGACTCGTTATTGTTTTATTAGTTTTTCTCAGATGTTCTTCACTGTACTCTGTCGTACTCCACCACTCTCCACTACTTTCCCTCACACTCTGTTCTCTGCTGCTGCTGCTTTATAGGCTCAGTGTTGGCTCAGGTGTGCCCACTCATGCATGCCCACACCCTACGCTAGGTGCCCGCCATCAGGCATGTGTGCAGGCCCCCAGAGGTCTATCATTGATGGGAGGGCAGAAAAACTTGATGACTTTCATTTACCCTACAGTGGGTTAACTCTCTGGCTGGGGATTGAACTCCATTGGTGATAGTGCTGAGACAACCCCTCGGCCACCAGGGAGGCCCCCACCCATTCTCTTATGTGGATCAAGAACAGGGCTTACCTGAGCTCCTGAGACAGGCATGTACCTCCTACAACTAAGGAGATTCTCCTACACCTGCACTTCTCAAAATAAACATCACCTGAAGTAGGACAAGAGTGCAGCCTGAGATTCTGCATTTCTTACAGGTTCCCAGGCAATGCTGGGGCCAGCAATACGGGGAGCACACCTTGTTTAGTAAGGTCCTACAGAACCATAGCTCCATTGCACACCCAAGCAATCCATAGTCAAATTTCCCCACATGCCTCAGATTTTTATTTTTTTAAAAAAAAGATTCATTTATTTATGCATACAAGCTGGGGTACAGGCCAGAGGCATGGGGCAGTAAGAGGGTTCACCAGAGACAGAGTGGGGAGCAGAACAGGCAGATCGACGGAAATACACTGCTGAGGGGAGCAGCAGGTGAGGCAGGAGAGGTCTGCCTTGCCTTGTGGAAATCTCCCCAGCCGGGCAAACTCTCGCATCACCACTGCCCACAGCTCCACAGCGCAGCGCTTAACCACAGCACCACCAGGGAGGCCCCTGAGATTTTTCTTTATAGCCTTTTTTGAAATGTTATGATTTGAGGGCCTCCCTGGTGGCGCAGGGGGTTAAGCGCTGCATTGTGGAGCTGTCAGCAGCAGCGAGACATGAGTTCAACGCCTGGCCAGAGAGCTTCCCACATGGCACAGCAGACCACTCCTGCCTCGCCTGCTGCTCCCCTCAGCAGTATATTTCCATCAATCTGCCTGTTCTGCTCCCCACTCTGTCTCTAGTGAACTCTCTCGCCACTGCAAGCCTCTGACCTGTGCCCCAGCTTGTATGCATAAATAAATAATTTTTAAAGTTATAAACCTTTAAAAAATAATAAAAATAAAATGTTGTGATTTGAGATCCAATCAAGAACAACTCACTCCATTTGGTTTTCACCTCTCTCCTGTCTCCTTTCATCCACAGTGATCCTTATGAGTTCTGCTTTTTCTTTCATGCCGCTGCCATGTTTGAAGAGCCCAGGACAATAGTCTTGTAGACTGTACCCCAGTCTAGATATTTCTGATTCTTTTCCAGATGTTTCCTCCTGAGTAGTTGCAGGTTAAACGTGATTGGCAATAAGACCACACAGGTGATATGTCCCCACATTGCATCATATCTTGTCCCCTCCTGTTTGGTGATGCTAAAGGTGATTACTTGGTTAAGGTAGTAGCCACCATATCATTCCATGGTAAAGGAAAGTTTTTTCCCTTAGGTTTAATAAGTCATCTGTGGAGTAACTAAGACTATGTGAATATCCTGTTCTTCCAATAGCATTTGCAACCTTGATGATCCCTGTTGGTTATTTCAGAACTATTTAAACATTTAATAGCATCTGTGTACATATGTGTGAGCAGATGTGAGTGAAAAAATGGGAAAATCTGAAATTCATTCACAATGACTGAATCCAGTAATAAGTGAAAAGGGAAGGGGCCTGCATCTGTCTTTGAAACATGTATTTGGTAATGTAACGACTCTACACTCAAAACAGCTCCTTAGTTCAGGTAATCTATGGAAGAGTTACCCTATAAAGGAGGCTTCACCCCATAAGAGCCTTGAGCCCCTGCCCTCAGACTGTCTCATCCCTGTCTCTGGAAAATATCAAGACAAGTCAGTTTCAAGGCAGAAATCCAACCCTCCAAAAGCCTTGACAGGAGCTTTCTGACCTTGTGTCAACCCCTCCGTTCCCTGGGTCATTTTCACAATCTCCCACTCTGGAGTGTAAAAGAAGATGGCCAGAGCTGCCCTAACACAAACTAAGTCAAGTGCTCAACCTAGCGGGAAGCAGGAATGTCTCCTATTGCCAGTTTGCTATCAGAGGAGGCTCAGAGTCATAAGAACCAGTTTCTGGGAAAATCCTGGGTTTGAATTATTGATGGATGAATTAATTAGATACTTAGGTCATACCCAGCTTATTAAAAAAACAGAGCCTGAAACTGTACACCATCTGCCCAGAACTAAGCTACTCTGATCCAAACTCCTTAGCCTTCTATGTAGCTGGAATATTGGAAAGAGCACAGCCTTTGGAGTCCTACAGACCAGAGTTCAAGGCCCACTTCTTCCACTGCTGAGGTGGCTAGTTTACCTCTATGAGATTCAGTTTCCTCATATGTAAAACATAAACTCATCCCTTGTAGTACAAACCTGACATATACTAGGCAAACAACACTATTCAAACTTTTATAGTCTGACTCCTTGCCCTTCTCTCCTCTCACCATGAACTCCATGCTCCAATCCCACCATACCACCTGTCAATTTTGTACCAGACCACATAATATTATACTATCTGTGTCTTTAATCGACTTATCTCCCAGCTCTAAATCCACTCTTTTTGCCTTCTGTAATAATTGAGCTGGACCTTATAGTTCTCTTTTGCCAGCTGACATAAACTAAGCCTTTTTAGTAGACTACAATAGAGAGACACTGGAGAAGAATTCATATGTCCTTCTTGATTCCAGTTTGTCTCCTGCTGGATTTCTGAGAACACACTTTTTTTTCCACACTGCTTGGCCCAAAGTTTCTCCAGTACTAGGTACCTGCGGGATGCAGTTTTCTCCAGTTTGTCCACCGCATACTTTCTCCAGCTCTTAACTAGAGCAGTAGTAGCATAACCAGGATCCCCAAACAATTTGGGCCTGCACCCACATCCAGGCCACCCCTACCACACCTTCTACTCACCCCTGGACACACATTCCCCAGGAGCCCCACAAGCTTGGTCATCTATGGAATTAGCCACCTGACCTTCGTCTAGGTGGAACACCCTGGCCGGAGTTGTATTTTAGAAACAGAGGTCTCTCTAGATTATTTGTCTCCATTAACATGCTATGTAACACATAACTACACAGTAACATCCTAGAGACCTCCTCCCCCCGCCCATTCTATTTGTTGTCTCCACGACTCCATCCTACTGCACTAAAAATTTGAGTTTCGTGCGGGCAGGGATGGGCTTCTGCCTGTATTGTTCATCTCAGTGTCTCCAGAACCTAAAACAGTGCCTGGCATATAATAGAATACTCAAATATGTCAGGAGAGAAGAAAGGATTGAATATGGGATGAACATGTATACATAAATAAACAAACTCTTAGTTATTAGGATGAGAATCTGTGGAGTGGGATACTCTGGAATTGAGGAGGTCGTTTGGCACTGGGGTCTGGGGTCCTTTCAGACCGCTCCTAGTTGCTTAGCAACCAACTGCCCGGGACACCCCCCCAAGCTACCGCTAGAGGGCGTACGGGCGGGGGGGACGTGAACGCGTGAGCGGCGCGGGTCGGCAAGGGAGGCACGTCACTTCCTGTTGCTTTAGGGGAACGTGGCTTTCCCCGCAGCGCTCCACTTCCTCTGTGCGTCTGTGCTGCAGCGGCCGGAACTGGAGTCAGACCCCGAGCGCACCTTCGCCATGGATTCGGCCCTCAGCGACCCGCATAACGGCAGCGCCGAGGCAAGTGGTCCAGCCAACGGCACGACACGGCCGCCTTCCACGCCCGAGGGCATCGCGCTGGCCTACGGCAGCCTCCTGCTCATGGCGCTGCTGCCCATCTTCTTCGGCGCCTTGCGTTCCGTGCGCTGCGCCCGCGGCAAGGTAGGTTTCGCGGCCAAACCCAGCGCTTATCACCTGCCACCCGAGACACGGCTGACACGGACCCGGCCCCGCCCGCCCTTAACGGGACAGACCCCTCCTCTTTCCGGACACCGACCCTTCCCAGCATTCATCACCACCTCCTCCCCGCCCTGGACCCACATCGCAGGGCTCGCCTTAAGTGCCTCTGGGCACCGACCCCTAAACCCGGGATTGATACCTTCCTAAATAGGGACTGGTTTCTATCCCTACTCGTGCCCTAAGGCATAACCTCCTCAGTGCAGCATGCCAGGAACACTGGGGTCTTTCAGCCCTCATGCTGAGATTCGGACACAACTGTTCTGAGCCTGCAGGATCCAACCATCCCATCTAGGACAGTCACCCCATCCCATCTGGGGGCAGTTGCCCCATTTCATCTGGAGCTCTAGGTCAGCCCCACTTTGAACCTGATAGGACACTGGTCCTGAGAACTCCTGAATGGTACAATCTCTTGTCATCCTTCAGTGGGGAGACCTCCCTCACCTACCTCAGGGCAAATTCTAGTATCCAGTCCCATCCATAGACTGACACCTATTTAACTGAAACCTGTGACCCATATGTTCCTTTCCAGAACTCCCAGATCAGGTCCTTGCCCCTCCCTCAAAAAAGTTAACCCAGGAACAGCCCCCAGTTTTCTGTATCACTTTCTGAAACCACTTCCAGTCGACCATTTCTTAAAGGTGCTTCTCTTTTTAACCAAGCATAGACCCCTAGTTATGCTGGTTTTTTCTCTCTTGCTGCGAGCCAGCTTTGCACCTGCCCCCGGCTGAGCAAAGACCTTCTTTCCATTCCAGATCCTCACCTGACCGCAAAGAAACTTTTCTCCCTCTGTCCCCTAAGACTGCCCTCCACCAAGTTGGGCCTACCTTCCAAGTTACTGAGCTGTTCTTGGCTGTTCTTGAGAGACTGGGCCAAACATAGCCCTGGCCTTCCTCAACCTCTGTTCCATTGGCTACCTTCGAGGACCCCAGCACCTTCTGCCTCCTGACGTCCTTTACGCCACTGCCCTTTTTTCCCTCGTACCAGTGACTTCTCACTTTCCAGCACCCTCTCTCCTCCACAGTCTCCTCATCTGCAGCTCCCTGCTGCTCCTCCCCCAGCCAAACCTGACGTTGAACTTCATGTTAAGAGGAAGCTGTCTTACTCAAAGAGGGCAAGCCCACAGAGCAGCTGCCACTTTTGAAACTGCCCCAGCCCAGGATCTTGAAACATTAACTGACTTGAGCAGTGACTGAAGCATACCACGTTCCTTCCCCAAAATCAGAGAATTCGCTTCTGGGTCTCTGGTCAAACACAAAGAGCTTAGGTGACCCCATTTGCCTTTCTGCTCTGCCTCTTCTAAGCAGACATCAGTTGACCTTAAGCCTTCCTACCATGCCCTTTGGGCTATCACTTGGTACAAAGAGAAGCTCTGAAATACATCAGGACAAAGGAGGTGAAGGGCAGCGTGGTGTGAGACTGGCAGTTCCATCTGAGGGGTTTCTTCCCAAACTGAGGAATTCTCCTTGGTGCTTTCCACATGCAGACCACTGACCCCTTCAGAAATCACCTTCCAGGCAACAGAATTTCCTGAACCTCCACTGTTGTTTCTAGTGAGGGGATGCTGCAAAGTAACTCAGAACCCTGTCTCCTAGGAGTTTGGGAGACTGGATGAGGGAGGAATAACTAGATGTGTGATTGTAGTGCTGCAGGGTTTAGGATGAACGAGGGCGTGCACCTGGGGCCGGGGAGAAGGCTGGTGCTGGAGGAGGGCTTGAGCCTTGATGTGGAATCTCAGGCAGGAGACAGCAGAGGAAACTAGAGGTACAAGGCAGTTCAGGAGATGGTGGAAGGTCTCGCGTGGCTGGAGCAGAGGGTATGGACAGAAGGGCTTTAGACCTAGGGTGGCTTCTAAATACCTCAGCCAAGCGCCTGCAAGCCAGGGAGGCTGGAAGACTGCGTGGGGCAGACACCCTTGGTAGCTTACCACCACCTGAACCGGGATATTCTAAAGTTTCCAAAGCCTTATCCTCTTTGATTCTCACAGCCACTGAGTACAACAGGCATTACTCTCCCATTGCACAGAGAAAAAACTGAGAGTCAAAGGAATGACTTCTCAAGATCCCTCTGTCAGTTGGGGGCGGAACCAGGCGTGTCTAACCCTGACCAGGACTCTTGGTACATCTGCCTCTGCAGACTCACACAAGTGGCATTTTGGCCTAGGGAAAGCCAGATGATTTCCTTTTTCTACCCTGGGTCGTGTTCCCTGGTCATTTGACAAGGCAAGAGAAATTGGTGAGGTAGCCCAGCATCTTTGTTTCCTGCTGGTGTCAGACCCCAAAACCAGCTGAGAGAAGGCATGTGAGAACAGAATTCTCCTTGGGGCCAAATTGTCATAACAGGCAGTACAGGATTGTGAAATGGTGCGGGAGAATGTGGACTATCCAGGAGCAGGTCTGGAAGAAGCAGCCTTTGGAGGAACAGTCTTCCGGCAGTGCCATCCCTGTCAGAGACCTGCCTGCCCAGAAGTGGATAAGTGCCAGCTCCTGCCGCACATCAGATTGCTTCAGAGACCCTTGACTTGTAACTTAGAGGAGCCCCTCAGACCCTTGTCATGCTTCTGCTCTGTGGCGGACCCTCAACTGGGTCCCAAGGGTGCCAGGTCAAACCCTGCTGTGACAGCTCAGTCACCAAGGAGCAGCGGTTGTGTGAGCAGCCCACTACACTGATTTCTGGTGTGTCTCTCGAGGCAGCGTTTGTCTGTGTGGACAGATGAGAGTTCAGGAGGCAGAAGAGGAAGAGGGAGGCTTGGGGCCACAGGGTATGGTCAGGGAGGCAGTGAGTAGTGTGATGTGAGCCCAGTACAGGGTCTTAGGTGTGGTGACAAGATTCTGGGGGTAGGGGAGTAGCTGTGGCCTTCCTGAGGGACAGAATCCTGAAGACAGGCAGTGATTTACCTTCAAAGTTAAAAAATTACTACACACTGGCAAAAACTCTAGCAATGCTGAAGTAAAAGGAAAATCCTCAGTATACTAGTCATTAGAAGTAATTGCATTACTTATTTAGTCTGTAACTTTCCAGAACACTTTCTGTGTATATGCAAACATGAATATGCTTGTATGTACATCCGTGTACAAGTTTTTAATGGGGTTCCACAGTACTTATTACTTTGCAACTTTATTTTTCTTCTTTAACAATGTGTCTTGGTCATTTTCTTTTTTTTAAAGATTCATTTATTTATGCATACAAGCTGGGGTGTATGCCAGAGGTGTGGGGTGGTGGGAGGACTCACCAGAAACAGAGTGGGGAACAGAACAGGCAGATCGACTGAAGCACGCTGCTGAGGGGAGCAACAGGTGAGGCAGGAGAGGTCTGCTGCGCCATGTGGGAATCTCCCCAGCGGGGTATCGAACTCGTGCTTCAGTGGCTCTGGATAGCTTCATAGTGCTGCGCTCCGTTGCGCCACAAGGGAGGCCTTCTTGGTCATTTTCCTTATGTCAGTACTTGTAGGCCTATCATGTTTTATGGTTAGCAGGCTGGGTAAGGCATGCCTGTGGAACAGAGCTGGGGCGGGGTGGGGGGGCGGGCAGCAAGTCTCCCACCCTCCCCAGCTGCCCACTTTCTCTCAGACTCTGCTTCTGTTCCCTGTTTCTTGGTTATCCATTCAAAGAGATTCTAAGCCTTTACAAGTAAATAAATTTGCTTCCCCTCTGTTTTTGATAAGACATTATATTTTATTATATATTTGCACCTTGCTTTTTTCTTTCTTTCATTTTTAAAGATTTGTTTATTTATGTATACAAGAGCTGTGGTGTAAGCCAGAGGTGGGGGGGGGTGTGTGTGAGAGGATTCACCAGAGACAGAGTGGGGAGCAGAACAGGCAGATCAGAAATACACTGCTGAGGGGAGCAGCGGGCAGACAGGAGAGGTCTGCTGAGCCATGTGGGAAGCGCCGTGGCTGAAGATCGAACACCTGCTGCAGTGGCTGTGGATAGCTTCATAGTGCTGAGACTTAACCCATTGTGCCACCAAGGAGGTCCCGTATCTTGTTTTTTTTCACTGTGTGTATATATAATATATATAATATATATATATATATATGATATCAAGTATGTCATAGAGTGGTCGTCTTGGCAGCTCTGTGGTGTCCCACCTCTGCCCCAGTTTGTTTAGAGCCATGGTTCTCAAAAGTGCTGTCCCTGGACCAGCTGCATCAGCATCACCTGGAAACTTGGTGGGAACGCAAAATCTGAGTCGGAAGCTCAAGGTGGGCCAAGCAATCTCTCTTCACAAGCCCGCTGATTCTGATCACGCTCAAGTGTGAGTCCTCCACTCATCATTCAGGTTACAACCATCTTTGGCTACTGCATACTGTGGACATTGCTCTTTCACACTTACAGTATAGGATCAGTTCCTTGAATTTGGCATATTTGACTTAGGTGGGTTTTACCAGTTATCCACCAGAGGCTGTGTCGGTGTGCACTCCCACCAGCAGTGAGCTCGAATCCTGTTGACCGGCCTCTTAAGTGGTCCATTTCCCAGAGGTCTGTGGGCTGGTTTATGATGCTGTCTGGCCCCTGGCAGCATAGGTGTTGAACAGGAAGGCGCAGGGGCTGCTGAGGTGGTTGCGCACCTGACTGCAGGCTCAGGGGCAGGGCTTGGTTCAAGACATGCTTAGGAAGCAGAATCGTGGCAAGGGGAGTAAGAGAATGCGGTGGTAAGGAGAAGAGACCCTAGGGTGGCCAGGGGGAGCAACAGAAGGGCAGAATGGTCTGCATGTTCTGGATCATTTCTAGGGCATGCGCTGGAAGCCCAACTCCCAGAGCTCCGGCTGCACCCGTGCCTGGGGCTGGGCACGTCTTCCTTCACCAGTTTTGCTTCCGCCCTGGTAACTGAATATCCAGATGTCACTGGAAGCTAAATTTATTTCTGCTATTTGTGTCAGCACCCCACCTCTCTAATTATGTTTTGTATTTCAACTATTGGATTTGCCTAAAAGCATCTAGTTAAAAAATCCAAATTAACTTGGTAGAGATTCCTAACAACTTAATATTTTTGTAACAGCATGCAAGGTTTGACTCTTTTGTTGCCTTCAGGATTCAGGTCATAGGCTCCTTGAGCATCTTGTCTCAACTTTCCAGCAGAAATTTCTAGACAGGAAAGGTAGAGGTCATCTAGAGTGTAGTGGCCGAGTGTGGGCTCTGGAACCAGCCTGCATCAGTTTGAATCCTGGTTCTGCCACATGCCAGCTGATGGCCTTAAGCAAGTTACATCACCTCTCTGAGCCTCAGTTTCCTCATCTGTAAAGTGGGGCCATTAAAAGTACCTGCTTTGGGGGGGCTTTGTGAAGATTTGTGCACCAACCTCAGTGGTGTTATTCTTATCACTGTTCTTGGCAGTCAGCTTTCCAGACTCCCATCTGACTCACCATTGCAGCATGGGATATTTATAACAGTCACTCACAGAGGAAATCAGATCCCTTTGTATGGTGGGGCATCTGTCCAGCCTTGGTTTGTCATCGAATAATATCAAGCCTGTTCCCACCCCAGAAAGAGGCTGAATTGAAAAGAACACATAGAAATGAGCCATTGCGCCGGTTGTAGGTGAAACCAGTATGTAGACTTCACACCATGTGCTCTGTGCCTTCCGCTCCCTGTCTGGTGAGCACTTCCCTTATATACAGAGCTGCTCCTCAACTCAGTGGCTGCCTGACTCCTCCTGCTAACCAGATCCTGTGCTTGACCTTCAGGGCCTGCTTGAGTGGGTCTGCTCTAGCCGCCTCTGACATTCCCCTTCGCTGCAGGAGTACTGTTCTGTCTACTTCCTCACGGCCTGCATACTTAATGCTAATACAAACAGTTTATACAACTGGGGTGAAGTACTCAAGGCACAACATTGAGGTACTTCCAATGCAAAACTTAGAATACTGACAACTCAGGATTTATGGCTGAAGAAAATGAGGCTCTGAAAGAGAATAACTTTCCCAAGGTCTCACAACCAGGAAGAAGCAGAGCCAGGAGTCAGACCGGGCCCTCTGACATCAGAGCCCGCACTCAACCATTGATATGTCGCTAAAGCACGCGTCACACTGTTTTGTGATGTTCTTTTTACTCCTCGAGGTCTTGACCTACCTCCTGTGAACTCTTCCAGGTCAGGAGGTAATCACCACCCACATAGGGGCATAGCTCTTTCTGGTTGGTCAGGTTTTCACATCATGTGTGTCATTTACTTTAACTCTTCTCGGCCCTCTTAAAGGTAAATAAAACGAGATTGCCATCCTGTCTGACAGATGAGTAAACTGAGGCTCAAGAGCAAATGATTGGCCTCAGTCACCCAGCAGGCCACTAATAGAGTAATGAGCATCTTGGATATATGCCTTATATGCATCATTTTGCATATATGTGAATGTAGAAAAAATTCCCAGAAGTAGAATTGCTTGGTCAAAGGGTATGTACATTTGTGATTGTGCCATCTGTTGCCAAAGTGCTTGCTACAGAAAGGCCAACTGACCCACCGGCAGCAGGTGAGAGACCCTTCTGTCTCCCCAGAGCCTCCCCAGCTCAATGTGTTATGAAGCATGGATTCTTGCCACTGATAAAAAATGCAATCTCAGTGTACTTTAGTTTGCGTTTCTCTTATTAACAGCAAAGATGAACATTTTCCCCTCTGTTGAAGAGCCACTTATAGTTCTGTCTGCAGATTTCCTTCTGTATCTTTGACATGCATAGATTACAGTTTGATGTACCTGCCAAGTTACCCTCCCCAAAAGACTGGACCAGTTTGTACTCAAACTGGTGGTTTCTACACTTCCCAGTTACCCCCTTCTCCAGCTGCTAGTGATCATTTCTTGGGCCCGCTTTGTGCCCTGCATCCTTCCCTTTATGAGCCTTCCACCCTGAGCCCAAATCTACCTCTGCGGCAGCCTTCCCCTTAGCATGGTTTGTCCAGTTGGTTTTTAAGAGGCAGCTGCAAGCCAGAACACTAGTGAGACTGCTGCTGAACAGGATCCCTCGTCTGGAGAGGCTGGTAGCTTCTTTACAGGGTGGCCATAGGGAAGGTGGAGTCCCAGGCACCAATGAGCCTGTGGCACTTGTGGAGAGAACTTCACTTTGGCTGAGCAGAAGACTGATCTGACATTGCTGGGACCTTGGGTGGCAGTGATATCAAATAGTGGGTATTGCAGTTGGGAAAACGGGCTTCCCCACTGGGGACATCTGGAAAGACTTTATGGCAGTGACATTTGTTGTGAAGACTGTGAGGATTTTGCCTAGCGGAGGCCCTGGAGAGCATTATGATCACGAAAACTTTTGACCGTGTGTTTTAATATAAATATAAACCAGAAACACTACTATTGATGAATTTTCATTAGAAGGAATTTGGTGTGAATTCTGCAAAGCTGATTTAATCCCTATGGTGCACTCTTACTCCAGTTCCAACTTTTTCCATTTTTATAATACTGAAATTATTTTGATTGCATTCAGTCTTTTTTGTGTAAATATTTATCCCCCATCAGCTCTTTACCCAGATCACATTCTTGCCAGCCATAACATCTGCCATTGTAAATGTAATTGTGGTTTTACTCTTACCCGATTGAATTTTCCCAGTTAAAAATTTTCCCCCAGTTAAATTTCTTGAGTTTGCATTTTGTCAAGATTTACTTCTCCTTTTAGTTGGTATCTCCTCATGTGTAGTTTCAGCCATTGTCAGTTTTTTTTATTGTGGGGTTATTTCCACTCACTACCTGCCGAGTAAAAGTAATCCTGCTTACCTCTTAGCTAATCCGTAGAAACTTGGAAATATTCCTCATGAGGTCTAAGGCTACCCTGTTGTCCAGTTTCCCCAGGGGTTTCTTTCAGTTACTACTTACAATCGCTGCCTCTGCCCTAGCCCCTCCTCCCCAGGCCCCCACACATTGGCTCCATCCTCCCTGGACTGTCCCTGTCGAGGTCCCTATCAGTCGCCTCAGTGGCAACAATGGCAGGATCAGATCCTCTCGCCCCAGGGTGGCTAGGCAGCAACCTAGCTGGGAGTTCCATTAACAGAAGCCTTGAGTTGAGAAACTGTGAGAAGCACTGAGGGCAGGGCAGCCTGTTGACTCTGTGACCCTCCATACTGGGGCATCAAATTCTCACCAGAATCCAGCCCAGCTGGCCAGAACCACACCCCTGCTCACAAAGCACCCTGCTCTCTCTCCCAGAGCCCCTCGGACATGCCCGAGACCATCACCAGCCGGGACGCCGCCCGGTTCCCCATCATCGCCAGCTGCACGCTCCTGGGGCTCTACCTCTTTTTCAAGGTAAGTCCTTTGCCACCTGTGTGTCATTCAGTTTAAGTGACTTTTCTTTTTCTCATTACAGGAGACATGCATGTTCATTTATAGAAAATACAGAACAGGAAAAAATAATACTTGACCTTGGGCCCCACTCCCCAGAAACAAGCACCGCTGGTGTTTGGAACTCCTTCCTGCTGGTCTGAATTTCTCTGGGTGGTTTTCTGTTCTGTTTTCTTGACACCAGTTTGATCTTATCGTTCCATTTATTTCGGGATGGGGATAGCTTGTGTCTCAGACATACCTCTGCCATACTAATTGCTTTTTTTTTTTTAATTTATCGAGGTTTATTTTCCCAATAAAAGTTACACAGGCTCAGTGTTGAAAACCTGGAAAACACAGAAAAGTAAAAAGGGAAAAACAGCAGTCATCCAAAACCCCACTACCAGAGACAGTCACAGATTCCCTTTTGAGGTGTGTCCTTCTGCTGTTCTCCCCGTGCATGGCCCCCGCCGTGGCCCCTCGCCGCCTGTCTCTAATGCTTCTCCGCTCCACATTAACAACGTCATTGGCATTTTCTCATGTTGCTGCAAGCTCTCCTCAAGCTTTTCTTTTTTTAGTATAACAGGTATTCTTTTCTGATTCTGCAAGTAGGATATGGAGAAAACTTAAAGGAAAAATACCAAGAGAGGGAAAAGTGCAGAGAAAGAATCACTATTAACATTTTGGCATATCTTCTCTCAGGCTCTGAATAAGCATGTTTTCAACATAATTTTAATCATGATAACCGTAGTGCTGTGTCCTTTTGTTTTATTAATAGCATGTCACAAGCACCTTTGTCCTGATCATTGAAAATGCCTCAAGGATGAGTCTTAATTTGCATTTTAAAAATACATGTACTTGGTTAAGAATTTTTCCAACTAAGGGAAGACACAAATGAGTCAAAAATCCTCTCCCCAACATAGTTTCTATTTTGCATCCATCTTTGTTGATGTTACATTCTAAAAACAAAAACATATATCACACATCTGATTTTTACGATGGAGATATTTTTGTGTCAGCAAAATGAAATCTCTTTCTCTGAGGAGGTGCTCACGGCTCTGTCTTAGGGATGTGGCCTGAGAGGCTTTGCTGGCCCTCTGGGTGCTTTCTTCAGTGACATCTGCAGTAGGATGACCAGGCCAACTGAGAGATTGTGCCGGCTACATTTCTTCTAACAGCTGCAAGTATGTCTGCTTCCCTCTGCTCCCACCCGCATTGGATAGCGTTACAACCAACTTTTTATTTTTATCAGTCTGAGTGAGTCAAAAACAACTTTTAATACTGCTTCCATCACTCCCTCATCAGATACTTTTTTTTTAAAGATGTATTTATTTATGCATACAAACTGGGGTACAGGCCAGAGACTTGGGGTGGTGAGAGGGTTCACCAGCACAGAGTGGGGAGCAGAACAGACAGATTGACGGAAATACACTGCTGAGGGGAGCAGCCGGCAAGGCAGAAGAGGTCTGCCGTGCCATGAGGGAATCTCCTTGGCTGGGTGTCGAACTTGCGTCGCTGCTGCCGACAGCTCCACAGCACAGCACTGAACCGCTGCGCCACCAGGGAGGCCCCTCATCAGATACTTGCAGCAACCCCTCTCACCTTAAATAGAAAGGCCGTTGTGGTTTTTATTCTTTTATAGAAGAGTGCATCAAATAACTTTAGATAGTCACTGGTTGGTTTGTTTTTTTTGCTGTTGTTTTGTTTGTGTGTTTGTTTGCTGGACCTCAGGTGAAGAGTTGAATTTATCTGTCAAATGCATTGGTTCATAGCATATCATCATTGGTCCATGCCAAGTCCCCCTCCTGTTCTTCACCCCTTCACCCCTAATGCCCACCTCCATTCCCACCTTCATTTCCTTCTCCGTCAGAGGTGCCTGCTCTAATGTGTTTGATTTATGTCCTTAGGTGTGTATGTCGTCTTATAAAAGTTCTGCCATGGGAGATCTGTGTGTATCAAGTGGGAGTCAGTTTCCACAGTAGTTTCCACACCTGTGTGGTGGGGCCTCCCTCCTCCGTTCTGTCTTCCTGTCCCCCATGCCTTTGAGATGCCACTGTGGCTCTGTGTACCTCTAGCCCCTTGCCTTGGACTTGGTTTTGGGCAGATAGTTCTCAAGTCTTCTGTGCTAGTGTCAGCAATACACACCCAGGCCCTTGCCTCCAGACCTTCTAACTTTTTTAGTATTGGGGGTTCTTTCCTTAGGCTAGATTCTCCAGCAAGGAATTTCTGACAGCGGGAGGAGGTACACACTTTTATTTACGCCACTGGCTGCCTTTTGTCCAGCTTTTGCTCTCCAGGCAGGTAAACACCAGACTGCCTTGTGCCAGAAGAGATGTATGCCTCTCCCCTCTGGCTCTGCAGCGTCCGTGTTGAGATTTCTGAAAGGTAGCTACCTGGACAGCAGCCCCCAGACTCCAGACTGACAGCTGGCTGGTGGGTTTGCTTAACAGTGGCTCTTACTCAACCCCTTTCTCCTCCTCCTGGAGGGTCACTGGAGTTTGTAGCATTTCTCCAACTCATAAAATTTACTTTCTCCCAGTTCATTTAAAACAGATGCTTTGAGGCAGCTGATAGAAATTAAATCTAGCAGCATAAGAAAACTAAGTAAAGGAAGAAATTAGAGTAAAGTAGACCATTAAAATGGGATAAGACATCGAAGCCTTGTGTGAGGGCCAGACCCAGGCCCCAGGCCCTAAAGCCCTGTACTCCTGCTCCAAGTGGCTCCAGTGCCAGCATGGCTCTGCCTGGCTGGCGGGTGCAGCGCAGCGGAAAGTGGACTTGATGCACAGTGTGTGCTTCGGGGCCAGAGCAACCAGAAACTTGGAGGGGCAGCCGGGTGTTTCTCACGTGCCCGCCCTGAAAGGACAGAGCACACCCCTCACCTTCACAGCACACACGGACTCGTGCCTGCAGCATTCTGAGGAGCTCGTCCAGTCAGTCATGCCACAGATGCTTCCTGAGTGCCTGCTGTGCACCAGGTCCTGTGCTGGGTGTCGGGGACACAGCAGTGGGAAAAGCAGCTGGCTCACCCCTGCCTCAAGGAGCACTTTGCTGACCGGTGGGGACAGATGCCAACCAAATAATCACATAGCTGAATGGGGCCTTACGGTCCTTGGCAGGGTCTGTCGTACCAGGAAAGCACAGGAAACCAGCCTAGAGGAAATCCTTGCTCCTGCCTATGTCCCAGCTTCACACAGCAGTGCCTCCGTCCACCTTGCTGCCCAGCCAGGCGCCCCAGGAGTCGGCCTCCTCCTGTGCTTGCTCTCAACCCTCAGCCTGCCTCTCAGCACACTCTGCCACTCAGTGCCAAACAGATCTGGAATCTGACCACTGTTCTTCCCTTCCCACATGCCCAGCCCAGGATCTCCTCCCTCACTGGATTACGTAGCACCCCCCTCTCTAGGCTTTCCGCACCACAGTGGAGATCCGGCTATCAGATCATACCACAGAGTGCCCTCAGGCCTCCAGCATCAGCCTCTCTCACCCACAAGTCCCACTTTCTGCTGCGCTGCGCCCGCCAGCCAGGCAGAGCCATGCTGGCACTGGAGCCACTTGGAGCAGGAGTATAGGGCTTTAGGGCCTGGGGCCTGGGTCTGGCCCTCACACAAGACTTTGATGTCTTATCCCATTTTAATGGTCTACTTCACTCTAATTTCTTCCTTTACTTAGTTTTCTTACGCTGCTAAATTTAATTTTAAAGTGCTAGAGGGCCTGTGGCCCTCTGCCTTCCAGCTTCGTCTGCTGACACTTCCTAGTCCCTCAGCCCCAGACTGCAGTGCTCACTGCTCCCTGTACACAGGACCTTTTCACTCACCCCTCTGCCTCGAATTTTCTTCCCGCAAATATCCTCACAGGCGGGCACTCCATTATCTTGCTAAGGTTTCTATTCCTGAAGGGAGCATCCTCCCTTCAGGAGCCTCTCCCTGGCCACCTGACTAAAGCAGCAGCTCTCCCCTTTCTCTCTGCTCACCTTGCTTTGCTTTACTTCTTAGCACCCATCACCCCCTGACAGTGTTGCACATTTATTTCTTTTCAGATTCTTTTTCTCTTACTGGCACTTGAACTCCATGAGAACAGAGGCTCCTCTGCTCTCTTCCTTGCCACATCCCCCAGTGGTTAGCAAATGCCCTGCACATAATAAGCGATCAGTAAATAGGAGGGGTAGTCATGTCCGGGAAGGCTTCTCTGAGGGGAGAGCTGAAGAAGAATAAGTAGGAATGGCCTGGGAACCTCCCTGGCAGCAGAACATGTACACAGGCTGCCCGCGGATGGGACTGTGGCACAAACAAGGCCCTACAAAAATGCCAGTGTGGCTGCGGCATGTAAAACAAGAACAAGTGTGTGTGAGCGCAGCCGAGGAGGTCTGCAGTGGCCACCAGAGAGCCTGAGAGGCCAGGGGAGGGCTGGGCCCTTGCACGTGTGAGAGCAGAGGGGAGCCATTGGGAGACTTTAAGCAGGGGAGTGACGCGATAGGGCAGGGGTTTACAGAGCCCATGCAGTTTTGCTTGAGAGCAACCATGTGCCTGCGCCCCACACATCAGCACACACTCCCTCCCGCGAGACACCATCACAATGAAAAATTCAGAAGACATTGTGGCATATGGGGAGTGATATGCATGGCATAACCTCTCCAGAGTCCAGAATAAACAGTGTCAGTTGGCTTTGGAGCGCTGGAAATAGAACATTTCTCAGTTTCACCTGACAGTTATGGGGCCAAGAAGCAATTGTTGGGGCCTACTGTGATTCCTTCCAGCTGTGGCTGGGAGGAGCCCTCGAGAAGAAGATAATATGGAGAACGGAGTACGTGCGCCCATGCATGGGAGCCCCCTGGGGTTTTGAGCAGGGAGAAGGAAACCTGGAAGAGTGTCTTCCAAGGTGCAAGAAGCTCTCTCGGGACTCTGAACCTCTGTCTCTCCTCCCCTGTGAGTCCCATGTAGGACTCTGGGCAGACATAGTAGTGCCTGACTCCAAATAATGGAGCCACCAAGTGCTACCCCACAGGCTCCTTCAGCATCTGGGGGCTTGAAGTTCCTTCCTTTTTTCCATAGCACAGAAACTTAAGAGCTCGTAGTGCTGTCAGAGATTCTTCCCCACACCATTCCCCTCCTCCAGAAGGGGTAGACCAACCTTCACAAGAGAAGTGAGAACTCTGGCTTCTTTGTGGTCACCTCCAACCCTGACGTTCTGTTTCTCTTTGTATTTCTGCCTCAGATTTTCTCCCAGGAGTACATCAACCTTTTGCTGTCCATGTATTTCTTCGTGCTGGGAATCCTGGCCCTGTCCCACACCATCAGGTCAGAAGGCATCTCTGCAACATTTGAAGCAGTTTTCTCGGGAGCCAGTACAGGGTCTTGGATGAGAACTTGACCTTTGGCGTCATTCAGAACTAGGTTTGAATCCTGGCTATAAACCCAAGGGAATCTTTCCCCTTGTCACACCTTGAATGACCTGGAACGACAACCAGAACTTCTCTGGGCCACAGTTTTCTTATAAGGAGTGAGAAGAGTACTCAGTGGGCCTTTCCCACCACATGGTTGAGGGATAAGCTGCTTGTGAACAGCAGTCATGTCAGTTGTCTGCCTCTGGCCTGGCCTTGCAGCCTGCTGCAGCCAACCCTAAGCCAGGCTCCTCACATGTGGTCTTATCTTAGTTCACAGTGAGAGCAAGGCAGTGGAGTGAGGCGCTTGCAGTGTGGCCTCTGGAATTTGGCTGTTAGATGTTAATTCCAGACTCTGACATTCACTACCCCTGACTTTAAGCAAGTTACTTAAATCTCTCAGGCCTCAATTTCCTCATCTATACGTGGAGGAAATATATAGACCCTTCCTCGTGGTCATGTGGAAACCAACTTGCAATACACTATCTAGCATTTAAGCATTAATGCTTATTTCCTATATTGACCTGATAACTTTACAAGGTTACCTTTTGCTGTTAATCCTAATTTACATTTGGAAACTGTAGTTCAGAGAGTTTAAGAAATTTGCTAGCATCACACAGCTAAGAAACAGCAGAGCCAAGATTCAGAGCCAACCCTGTGTGGCCCCAGAGCCCATCCTCTTCCCACGGCCACTTTGCTCAGATTGCCACATACTTGTGTCATTCAGGAGGATGAACCATCTAGACCAGCAGTCCCTGAGAGAGGCTGCTGCTGTTCTTTTAGGCAGGCCAGTTTGCCATTGTTGTAAACATGTGGCATCCCTAGTCCTACTTAGCAAATGGCAGCTGTATCTTCAGCCCTGCCTCTAGCTTGTGACTACAAAAGTGCCCCAACATGTTTCCATCTGGTCCCTTGAGGTGGCGTTAGGCTGAGAACCAGTGATAGACTATCATGTGGCCAGCAGGCCTGGGAAAGTTCCTGGAAAGAAGGAACACAACTTGAGCTGTGCGAGACAGGAAACCTGGAAGAGGTGCAAGGAGGGAGAAGCCAGCCAGGTAAAAGGGGAAATAGCAGTCATCTAAAACCCCTCTACCAGACACAGTCACAGATCCCAAAGAGCCTGCACACATGGAAGGCACAGTGGGGTCCCCAGAACACTCAAAGAAAAAGCTAGAGAAGAGAGACAGCGGGATCTGCTCGCAAAGGGCATCGACAGCCAGGGCAAGTGTGCCCTCCCTCTGGGCACTCCGGTGGGTCAATGAGGGAGTCACATTTGTTAGCAGCTGAAATTTGTGGTGAGTATCATGGCTGGCCCAAGGCCACACAGCTGGCACTTGAACTCTTCTCTTTTGACTGAGTTCAGTGTTTTCTACTACACCTTCACCCTCCATACTCCCACATCGCCTGGGGTGGGGAGTTCCTCTTGTCTAGCCCCCAGCCTAAAAAAAGGCAGACTCGAAGAACTTGAGGAGAACTGGGCCTGTCAGGATAGTGGTGCCTTTCCCCAAAGGACAGACCTCCTTCCCTGTCCCAGGCACTGGGGCCCTGCTTTTGCCGTGCTAATTAGGATCTCCCAATTCTAGCCTACCCCACCCAGCATTGACTAAAGCCTGGGACCCCATGCTGCCCACAGCCCAGCCAAACCTCAGAATGAAAAAGCCCAGTGGCCTTTGAAAGCCCCCCATGGGGCCGCGTGCTGAGAGGCTGAGGAATCACTTTCTCTCAGGGCCCCCGCAGGGAGCGCGCCATCACTTGCCTGAGCAGGGTTCTGGAACCTGTAGCGGTTTGACACCAGAGACACTTTTGTTCCTTTCGGAACAATCACTGAGAAGCAGGACCCCAAATTTCTCATGGGTTAGCCAAGAAACAGTTCTCTCTCAGCCAATTCATAATAATTTTTACTGATAGAAATTATAACACAAAATAGAGCATGTGGTGCTCTAAAACTGCATGTGGTGAAATTTTTGGCAATGAAATTTAACAAGAATCCTTTCCTTGATAAGATTTAGAGCACAGCATTTGACCTAGGAAAGTTAATCCTTGTAAAAATAATGACAAGCCCTGGGCAGAAGGGTGTTCGCCATACAGGGTCAAAGCTAGTCTGAAAAATTTGATATGAACCAAAATCTGGGATGAATGAAATTGTTACTGTAAAATTTACATGGAAAAGAGCTAAATTTGGTGAAAACAATTTTAATGAAAAAGGGAGGGGTGCATAACCTCGTTATTAGGATTTTGGTAAGCTGTTCACGTCCACAAACATAGAATAGAGATCCAAACAGCAACGTCTGAAGATTCAAGACGGGGTGATAAAACTCAGGGACTCCGTCATTGGGGTTCACGCTCGGAGGAGCACCAAGGGTTTGAGCCAGGTCTGTCAGACTCCATGACCAGTATTTTCCAACCTTGGCAAAAGTGATGAGGAAAAGAGATCCCAGAGGCTGGCCTGGTTGTCCATTCCCAGGGGTCAGTGGGATTGGCGGTCTCCTGAGGATTGGCGAAGGGAAGACCTGCTAAAAGAGCTGAGCCCCAAAGTGCATTAGTGCGCCTGCGGCAGAGGTTCTCACAGAAGGTCCTCACCTCCCACCCACCTTAAGCCTCTCTGGGAAGGAACCTGAAGCCTGCCCTCACTTTACATAGTCCCCAAATCCTTCCTGCTGAGGGGACCTCAGATTACTTTTGCCACCTCTGAGCTAATGCCCTACCCAACTGACCTTTAGAGAAAGGCCAAAATCTGCCACCCCAGGAGGAAGAGGCCACATCAGACATTTTGCTGACCCTTGCTTCCACACCCAGGGGAGAACTGCACCAGAACGTGCTTTCCCAGAAGCAATGATCTTTAGTTTTGATGTGAGCCTTGAAGGGCCAGGAATAATCTCTGCTTGCTACAGAAGTCTGCATTCAGAGCTGTTCAGCATTTACAAGCTGTCCCCCATTAGGTGGGGCAAAGGTGACGAGACAGGACCCCTGCCCTTAAGTCCAGCCAGGTTGCTTGGACCTGGTCCTGTGTTAGCCGGCTACCCCTCTTTTCTCAGGATAACAAACACATCAGTCTAGAAACATTCTATCAGTCTAGAAACTTTCAACTTGAAACTAAAGCTACAATTAAGCTTAAAGGGTGCTAGGCATTCACTTAATCCTCTTAATAACCTTATGAGAAAGATTGTTGTAGTGTTCCAAATAAGGAAACAGTTGCACACAGCAGTTACATAAGTTTCCCAAGGTCACTCAGCTAATAAGTGTCAGAGCCAGGATTTGAACCCAGGAAGTCTGATTGCAGAGCAGAGTCCAGGCTCTTCACCACTGTACTCTGCTGGTTGAAGAGCAGAGCTTTGAACTCTTGAGGAAGGGCCAGGTTGGCATGAACTCCTCAGGCCTTCTCTTTCTCTGTACACATACTCTGGTTTCAGACTTTACCAAAACTGATTTGGCATTCTGACTTGGAAGTAGCTTTCAACCTCATCCAGCCCACCTTTGCCTCCCACCTCCTCACACCCCTGCTATAGAAGCCCACTCCCACCACCTCTCTAGTCACAAAACCCTCTCATCCATGGGAGGCATTGGCTGACACATGGGGAAACTGAGGCCCAGAGATAGTTCTTGAGTCCACATCTTTCTCCAAGGCCTACAGTCGTAGAAAGAGGGCTCTCACTTCCCTGTCCTGGGTTCCTCTTGGCCTGCCTCCGTTGACCTACTAGTTGGGAGCACCTTTCTGGATTTCCCTACCTCATTAGTCATTGCCATACTCATGTAGTGTTGCCAGATGCTTTGGAGTTCAGGCTCTGGATAAGGGCCAGTCCCGGTTTGGGTCCTTTGCTGAGCTAAGCTCCCCTGCCTTCTCTCTCAGCTTCACAGCAGTGGTATTGTCCCCACATAGCTGTGGAGACCAAGCCACTAAGTGACCCTCCTAGGCTACAGGGCTGGTATGTGGCAGAGCAGGCTTCAGGGCCCGGCTGCCCAAGCTTGTAGTCGCTCTGCAACACCGCTGCCCCCAGGACCAGGGTGAGCCAAGAGTCCCTGATTTACTACTCTTGCTCCAAAGATGACCCAGAAAAGAAAGTCTTTCCTTGCCTGACAGGGAAGTAGTGTATACTGTTATCAGAGAGGATGCTTCTAGAGATGAGGCTGAGCCCATCCTGAGCTGCAGAGGCCTTGGGGAACGAGTGAATGTGAGGGTGCTCCTACCTTAGGAGTTGTGATTTATCTGGCTGCTCAGGTCCAGCAAGCTTGCACAAACCACAGGCCTGTTAAGCCCCGGAATTGGGAAGGGGTCACCGTCAGGATATCTGCCTTGAAGGATCCAGAAGGGTGTACAGAAACAGTGCATTCTTGACAGCTCTTAGGCGGTGTATGGACCAGATGCGGGGATCCTTTGCTCTCCTAAAAACTTCATTTTCCATCAAGTCTGCCTGTCTCTGCTTTGTGTTTCTTGGGTGTGACCCAGAGGCAGTGTAGAAGCCTGGGCACCCAGAGACCTGGCTCGGATCTCCGCTCAGATCCTGGCTCCCTGTGTGGCTCTGGGCAGTCACATGCCCTCCAAGCACCTGTTTCCACGTCTCTAGCAGAGGGACAGCAGCACCTACCTACCAGGGCGGCTGTGAGGGTGTTTGGGAGGTAACAGCTCTCGGTGCCTCTTGGGGGCTCTGTTGCCAACCTGCTTTGTCTTTCCTTCCAGCCCCTTCATGAATAAGTTTTTTCCAGCCAACTTCCCAAATCGGCAGTACCAGCTGCTCTTCACTCAGGGATCCGGGGAGAACAAGGAAGGTCAGTGCTGCTGCGCCCCCTGCCCTGGGTGCGCCCTCCACACGAGGGACAGGAAGGCTGGGCTCTGGCACCACACTGCCGGGTTCACCTCCCAGCTGTGACCTAAATGGGGGACTCTGGGCGAATGCCTTTACCTCTCTGTGCAGGGGTTGTGGTGGGGGGGGGGACATTGAGGGTGTTTTTCTGTTTTTGTTTTTTTTTTTTAAAGATTTTTTTTTGTAAGATTTATTATGCATACAATCTGGGGTGCGGGCCAGAGGGTTGGGGCGGCGAGAGGATTCACCAGAGACAGAGTGGGGAGCAGAACAGGCAGATGGATGGAAATACACTGCTGAGGGGAGCAGCGGGCGAGGCAGGAGAGGTCTGCCACGCCATGTGGGAATCGCCCCAACCAGGTGTCAAACTTGCGTCGCCGCTGCCGACAGCTCCACAGTGCAGCACTTAACCGCTGAGCCACCAGGAAGGCCCAAAAGATTTATTTATGCATACAAGCTTGGGCATAGGCCAGAGGTGTGGGATGGTGAGAGGGTTCACCAGAGATAGAGTGGGGAGCAGAACACACAGATCGACTGAAGTACACTGCTGAGGGGACCAGCAGGCAAGGCAGGGGAGGTCTGCTGCGCCATGTGGGAAGCTCCCTGGCCATGTATCGAACTCATGCTGCAATGGCTCTGGATCGCTTCATAGTGCTGCGCTTAACCTGTTGCACCACCGGGGGGGCCTGAGGGTTGTTTTTTTTTTTTTAGAGATTTATTTATGCATACAAGCTGGGGTACAGGCCAGAGGTATGGGGCGGCGAGAGGGGTCACCAGAGACAGAGAGGGGAGCAGAACAGGCAGATGGACAGAAATACACTGCTGAGGGGAGCAGCGGGCGAGGCAGGAGAGGTCTGCCGCGCCATGTGGGAATCTCCCCGGCTGGGGGTCGAACTCATGTCGCCGCTGACGACAGCTCCACAGCGCAGCCCTTAACCCACTGCGCCACCAGGGAGGCCCTCCTGAGGGTTGTTTTTGACCTGGTAAAATGAGAATTATCTGGCACCTCCCTCACAGGCGTGTTGTCAGGACTGCTAGTAAGTGTTGAGTAGGACACCTTCAGCACCCTGCCTGGCTCGTAAAAGGCACTCAGGAAAAGTGGGTTCTCAGAGCTATTTTAACATGTCTGTTTTCAGAGTGAGTGCTCTCCTACCTGGGACTTGAAAATGGGGTTCTGTGGCTCTTAAAAATGCAAACTATAGGGAATTAAGAAAAGTCCTCGGGGGTTAGTTAGGGCACAGGCTCAAGTGCTGTAATGAATACATTATACAAACGGCTTGGCCAAATGGTAGGGACAGTGATTTGTCACTCAGCGACCTGGTGGTTTTCTGAGAAATGTGTGGTAGGCCACTTCGCCGTGGGATTGTCCTCAGGTGTGCTGGCACAATCCTGGATGGTGCAGCCTGCGGCCCACCTGGGCTCCACGCGTGCGTGAGCTGGGCCCTGTGTGCAGTCCGTTGCTGACAGAAAAGCCTGAGCTTGCCGCACTCTCCCTGCCACCCAGCACATCCCCCTGACCCAGAAAGCAGCGGTTTTATGTGATGGCTCGGCGTGCACCCACAGTCTGTCTCACACTCTGTCTGTCTCACTCTGCCCCTGCGGTGGTCCTTGGGCCCAGACTGGTGCACCATCGCTCTCCAGCCCAGCCAGAGTGGGAGGCAGCTGTGCCGTGGACCCATGTAGCTGCAGGGGGACTAGGAAATGTGCCGTGGCCGGTCCTGTGTCCAGTTAAAAATTCTCAGAGTGCTGTTACCACAGAGGAGAGGGCGGAAACTGGCGCCAAGCACAGTCTGCTCCTCCCTGAAATTTGAAAGACACAGCTGCTCCCTGTGAGCCAGCCATGCGCCGCCTCCTCTCCCGGCTTCCTTATTAGGAACTGGGAAGCACCGTGGACCGACGCTGACACGGACGAGGCTGCTCAGGCTCCCTGCCACAGCGGCCCCAGGGCTGCCTCCGGCTTTTTCTCCGGGGCCTTGGCCTCTTACCTTCCTCCTCCTCCTCCACGGGGGTCGCAGGGCTGCCAGCAGCCTTCTTAGTCCCTCTCGTGGCAGTGGAGCGATTCCCCTTGCTAAAGGCCTGGGTCCGGTGGCAGCTGACATCAACTGAGCACCCCTGGGTGCTCACTGTGCTGAGCGCTTTGTAAGGACCATCTCATCTCACGTGTGCCCCCAGCAGCCCGGTGAGGGAGGTGCCGTGGCCCCCGTGACAGATGAGAATGCTGCCTCCCCCGTGGTCACCCACCTCCAGCGCAGAATCCGCGTTTCCCATCCCGCTCCCACATCAGGCCTGTTCTCTCTGGGTCTCTGTTCTTGGAAATTGGAGGGACTGGGGTGGTTCCAGTGAGCACCCCGGCCTGTGGGCCTCTGACAGTGCCCACAGCCATGCCCTCCTCCGTCCAGGGGCTGACAGGTGGGAGGGGCAGCCCCGCCCCGGGGAGTGGACTTACCCGGCCTCTCTGCCCAGAGATCATCAATTATGAGTTTGACACCAAGGACCTGGTGTGCCTGGGCCTGAGCAGCATCGTTGGTGTCTGGTACCTGCTGCGGAAGGTAAGTAGCCAGTGCCAGGCGGAGAGGGAGGGAGGACAAAGCGTGCGCGGCGGCTGGTCTCACTCTCACCTTCCCCAGCACTGGATCGCCAACAATCTCTTTGGCCTGGCCTTCTCCCTTAACGGGGTGGAGCTTCTGCATCTGAACAACGTCAGCACTGGCTGCATCCTGCTGGGCGGACTCTTCATCTACGATGTGTTCTGGGTGAGTCTGGCGGGAAGACAGAAGGAGATCTGGCTGCCAGCCCCCTTGCCTTCCAATACCCTGCACCCCCTCCGGCCCCCCGCCCCCCGCCCCCCTCTCTTGGGCCCGAGAGGCAATCATCTGATGGGGTGCACCTGCCTTGGCCTGGCAGCCCGGACCCCAGAGCAGATGCCTCCTCTCATCCCTGACGAAAGCAGATTCCACTGCTTGCTGAGTCTCTGTCCTGTGCCAGTGCCTCCTGGGCACCCTCAGGTCTTCCTCGGGTGACCCTAGCAGGGGTATCACTCCATTCCGATCACCCCAGAGCTGAGACCAGAAGTTCCGGCAACGTGGTAGGTGGAGGGCTGATCCCTGAGGACAGGGCCGTGTGGGCGGGCCGTGTGGGCAGCCCCTCTGTCTACACGCCCAGGCTGAAGGGCCAGCCGCTCTCACCGGCCCTCGCCACCCTTCCCGGCCTCGGGCTGCCTCTCCTCTTGAGTGGGTGCTGGGGGACTGTTCTCTTTGAAGGGGCAGAGCCCTGGACAGATGGGAGGCATGGCTGGAGCCCTCCTATGCCCTTTCACACTCCTTCAAACCGACCCTCTTTGTTGCCCACGACCTGGAACCCTGGAAAGTATCCCAGAGACCAGTATCCCTGGCTACCTCCCCTCCTCTTCATCTCTGCTCTGGGTCCCCCTCCGCCCCAGTCCTCTCCCTGCAGCTCTCAGGCTGCAGCTTGTGAAGCCCAAAAACAGCCATTCTTTCCCACCGCCCTCACCTCCCTCTAGACACCTCTGTCCTCCTTCTAGGTATTTGGCACGAACGTGATGGTGACGGTGGCCAAGTCCTTTGAGGCACCAATAAAATGTAAGAGACTTCCCCCACTGTCCGACTGACCCTCCCCTCTGCCCCTGTTTTGGTCGTACCTTGTCTCCTCCCTGCTTTGGCTTGAATAAACCTCTGGGCCCTGACCCATGAGTAGGGCATGTTCACCGCTGGGGAGACAGAGGATCGCCAGGAACACATGTGGGTCGCTGCCCTCCTGTAAGGGCAAGAAAACTCCAGGAACACAGGTTCTCCATGAAGCTGTGCGGACAGGTATAAGGAAAGGAGGAAACCTGGAGCCTTCCATGGCTTTTAGACTTTTAATAGTCTTTCACAGATGCAGCCAGGTGCAGGGCAGGTAAGGTGACCGGGGGGCCAGGAGGCTGGCAGGCCTCCCAGCCCCCGGCAAACCTTCACTCTTTCTGGGGCTCTCTGGCAGTGTCTCGTGGCCTTTCTGCTGCACCCCTAACAGTCCTCTGCTCCACGCTTTGTTCTCTGCTATTTCTTGTTGCTGCTTCCTCTGCTTATAAGTCCAGTCTCTGGCCCAGTTGTGCCCACTCACACCTGCCCACACCCCACTCCAGGTGCCCGGCATTAGGCATGCGTGTAGGCCTGCAGAGGTCCATCATTGAGGGGAGGGTGGAAAAACCTAATAATTCTCATTTACCCTACACCTCCCCAGTGCCTGTGGGCAGAGTATTTGAATTGCCAGCCTCCCACAAATAAAGTGAGGTCAGTTCTCCAGGATGAGAAGACAGATGCTGGGTGAGCCAGAATAGTTAGTCCTTGCATGCTTTGATGGGTGAACCCAGCCAAGAGGTCAGGAAAAGCTTTCCTGGGTCAGAAAGGGTGAATATACATTTACCAGGCCTGCAGAAGCTTTTGAAAGAGCACAGCTTCAGCTGAGGGCGGGAGGCAGGAAGATGAGTGGAGGGCCCTGGGAGCAGATTCAGGGAGGGAAGCCAGGAAAGAGACCAGATTGAGGGGGAAGACTTTCCAAGAGCTTGTAAGGCTCTGAATAGGGAAATGACATGGTGGTATTGGTTTCTGGTGTTGGGACCTGGTTTTCTGGGTTGAGGAGAAGGCCTTTTGCTTCTAGTGCAAGGAGCAGAGCTCAGAGGCAGTGCAGCAGAGTGAGCATGTGCACACGTGCTGAAGTCAGGCTGCCTGCGCTTCAGACCCAGATCTGACACCTGCTGGCTGTGTGGCCTTAAGGAGGAGACTTCACCTCTCTGGGCCCTGGTTTCCACAGCTGCTACTCAGAATTGAATGATCCAGCATGGAGAGGATCAAATGAGGGTGTCTGTAGATCACTGTGCAGTGAGGGTGTGCAGTCAGAGCAGGAAGAACTGAGCAGGGAAGGCCTCTGTGTGTGTACCATGCATGAGCTTACCTCCAGCATACTCCTGCTTCCATACCGTTGGCCAGAACAGGGTCACATGACCACCCCTCGGGGTTGCAGGGGGAGGAGGTCAGGAATCTGGATTGTTCTGATTGTCTTAGCCTGGTCCCAGCACGGGACCCATCATCTGGGAAGGTGGTCCACACAGTCAGGACGAGGTTAGTAGAAAGGGTATGGAGTAGCCACTGTTTACACATCACTAATCCTCACGACAACCTCTAGGGTTGGATCTTCTGTACCCATTTCACAGGTGAGAGAACTGAGGCACAGAGAAGTTAAGGCACAGCCAGAGCCAGGATTCAGACTCTGAAGCCCACGTGTCACTGCTCCTTCTGCTTGCAAGGCCTTATGAGTGAAACCTTACCATAACTGGGCACGGGGGGAAGGGTTTCTCTCAGCCTGCATTTATTCAGACAAGCCAGCCAACAGGATTCTTGAGTGAGGGGCTTAAAGCAAGGAATTTGCAAGGGTATGGCCTTTTTTCCCTTGGCAGATCCACAAACAGTCCCAGCTCCCCCTCCTTCAGAACAAAGGCCACTGTCTGTCCATACCCATGTTGTAGGGAGAAGGAAAGCTGATTAGATGTTAGGAGTACATGGACTCCTCTCTCTCTCTCGTGCTGGGCTATAGGTCAATCCCATTTAACTAAAGTGTTCCATGGCTAAAAAAGGTCATTGAAATCGTATGTGTGGTATGTTAGTTATAACTCAACAAAGGCATTAAACTTTGGCCTAGATGATCCTGGATTCTTCCCCACTCTAATCAGCTGTGGTTCCAGATGGAGACCTTGCCCTTCATCCTGTGCATGTTCTCGGCACTCCCCCCGCCCCCAGAAATGCCAGTGTGAGACTCATATAATACAAGGAAGGTGGGGGCTGGGAATCAAAGGGACATGGGCCCTGACCAACTCCTCGCATCTCTACCTCCCCCTGCAGTGGTGTTTCCTCAGGATCTGCTGGAGAAGGGCCTGGAAGCAGACAACTTTGCCATGCTGGGACTGGGAGATATCGTCATTCCAGGTGACCAGGCTGGGCGGGGACCGAGGCACAAGGGGTAGGGAGGGTATTGCCTGGATTGAAGAGAAGTGCTGTGCAGCCTTGCCCATTGGGAAAGAGGAGGAAGGGGCTAGGCTGGTGATTGTACACCCCCAGCCCTTGGTCAGCTGAGGGTTTGGTGAAGAATTGCAGGTGTGTGGCAGGCCCTGAGCTGGACACTAGGGGGCATAGCAGAGAGCAGACAGTCCTCACTGAGCTGCTCGTTTGGTGAGCAGAGGTTACTCAGGGCCAAAATACATGCTTCATGACAGACTGAAACACTCTGGGAAAGCATATCCGTGACCATCCTAAAGGAACCTGACCCTCACACACCTGCCGTGTCCTCGCCCCTCCCAGCGTGTCCTGTCATTACTCGTGGGCTTGCACCACCACAGTCCCCTCGCTCCTCCTCTCTGCAGTGCCAGGAGGTTCCATGGAGAATGTCTGGCTGCACCGGGGTGGGGCGTGGGTTCTGCAGTCTTGGCCAAGGGACATGTGGCACATGTGCAGTACACAAGCTGGCCTCTCGCCCAAAGCTCCGTGTGGGTGCCAGTCAGTGTACCTGCGGTGTGAGCCTGGGTGCCCCAGAATGCAGGCCCGATGGTAGTCAAACAGCCCTGGGGACTGTGACCTTGTCTTGTTCCAGGACACCAGCAGCCCACAGTATCAGTCAAGAGACTAAGAGCAAAGCTGAGAACATTCTGAGGGCAGGTGAAGTGGCTGAGGCTTGAAAGTTGTAACCCTGCAGATCTGGGCCTGGTCACACCCAAAGGGCATTAGTCTTACAGGCTCAAAAGAGGCCTGCTGCTTGCTTAAAAGCTCTAAAAAAAAACTTTAAAACTCCAAAGTTTAAGAACTCTGGAAAATTAAAAGCCAACTTATTTTCTGCTATTGGAAGTTGTTGCAGTTCTACCAGTAACCTGACTGGTACTGCTGCTTCTGTGGTGATGCTTTCATGTTGTGCCATGTGTGGAGGCGAAGCAGAGGCTCACAGAGAAGAGACCTGCATAAACTCACCCACCATAAGCAGCTGGGCCACAACTCAGACCAGGTCTGTCTGACTTAAAACAAAAGGAGGGTTGCACCGTCAGTACGAACTGCACTCTGGGCAATAATAGGAGGCTATGCCCACGCACTCGGGACGACGGGCGTACGCCTGTGTGTGCCAGGCTCCGTGCCAGGGGTATTTTATACATTGCCCTGGCAGCCCGATGAGGTAGAAGGTATTTCCATTTCACAGATGAGGAAACAGCTTCACAAAGACTCACCTACGGTGTGGGGGACATGGGCGTGTGGTCTTGGGCCCAGGTGTTTCTATGTGCTGTGGTGCTGTGAGGCAGGGAGACCTGCTTCCCCAGGAAGAGGCAGCACCAGCAGGAGGAAGAAGTTGAGTTCCATAAAGCACTGGGCTCAGTGTGGAGCAGGGTCGGTCACCTGCCCCACACAGACCTCCTGTGTCCTCACTGGTCGTACCTCCAGGCTTGAGGTGTGCCCGGGATGTCTCTGTATGTCTCTGCACGCAGCACGTCCCCCTGAGTCTGTCAGTGGTCACTGTGAGTGTAAGTAAGTTACACACTCGAGCCCTGGTGGTGTTTTTGAAAGACTGGGGTGCGGGCTTTGTTCCAAGAATCAGCTGCCTGAGTAGGAGTGAAAACTGCCGGCAACTCTGACCCCTGGGTTAATTGGAGAATTCAGCCACCAGAGGGCGCTGAGTCCTCCGCTTTGTCTGGGGAAAAGACACTCTTGCCACCTCTGCCCTCCCACCTACCTATAACCTACACAGATTTCGCTAGTATGTTGCCTTCTGAAGCTTTCTGACCAGAATGTTTCCATACTTGAGAGTCTGCTCTGGACTAAGATTCAGCCCTTGCCCTGTCTGAGCTCTTGGTGGAAGGAACACAGGCACTCCTGCAAATGTGTGTGTGCCACATGCAGAGCGGGGGGCTGGCTAGCTTTGGTTCGGGAACTCCTAGGCTTCTTGGGTATCTGGGCTGGGTTTTGCATTGTGAACAGGAGCACAGTGAGTAAACCGCGTAAACCATGCTCTCCTGAGCCCCAGTGGCAGAGCTTCCTCGTGGTCGGCTGCTTTTTCTCCCTCCAGACAAGCAGCCACCGGGGTGACCTTTTCAAAACCTCCTGCTTAGAACTCTTCCATTGTGTCCCCTTCCTCTCAGGATAAAGACCCCATGCTCCCTGACTAGTCCATTCCCTGCATCTCCTCCTCTGGGACGCAACCTTATTAGTGCCTTGACCCCTGCACCCTCTTAGGACTTTTGCACACATTGTTCCCCCTTCCTGGCATTGTCACGTCCTCAAAAAAGCCGCCTTTCTCTTCCTCCATCCCCCATGCCCCTTCCATCTCAACCCTGATCACCTTCCCATGACACCCGAAGCATCTTTTCAGTTATCCTACATTGATTTTCAGGACTGTCTGCTTGGCATGTCTAGCCTCTGCCCCTCAGCTGGGCTCCATGAAAGGTGGGATTTTTGCTTTGCCCCTGTGGTGACTCGTGCCTGGTACTGAGCAGGCCCTCAGTAAATATTTGGGTAGATGGATCCAGTGTGACACAGTATTGTGCTGTGAGGTGCCATATCAGTATGGCCCCAGGCCAAAGCACAGTGCTAGGACCTTCTCTTTGTTTTAGGAGGCCTGGTAGTAAAGAAAGGGCATTTCTGCTGGCGGTGGCAGTGTTGGCCTTGCCCTTGACCCCAGTGATGGCTCTATCACTGGGAACACCAAGTTGCCATCCTAGTTGCCTGTTCACTGTCTAGCTCCTCCCTGTCTCCAAGCCCTCCCGAGACACGCGCTTCCCTGCCTCTCTGACCCCAGCTTTCTCCCTGCAGGCATCTTCATTGCCTTGCTGCTGCGTTTTGACATCAGGTAAGTGACTTAAGCCCAAACCTTGAGGCTCCACGTGTGAGGCACCTTTCCCAGGTGGGGGCTCTTGGGTTCTCAGGAGCCCAGAGGCGGTAACTCAGGAGACCAGATCCTCCACCCCACAACGCCCAGAGCATTCTGATTTTATTTGCTTTGAGATTCTAAGTGTTCAGAGTATGCAGCCAAAAACCCCGAAGAATCACAGAGCAAGAGATTTAAACCCAGATATCCAGGTGGTGCCCCTGTGCTTTCTCACAGTGCGACCTGGAAAGTGACCCAACCTTTCGGGAGTTTCTCATCCTCAAGTTAGAATTAGCAAGACCATCTGGAGAGCGTGGTACACAGGCTGGCTTGGGAAATCCAGTTGCTGTTGCAGTCGTCCTGGTTACCGTGCTGTCAGCCCGGGGTCAGGTCACCGTGTCCCAGCTGCTGGAGTTCTCCCCACCCTCTTTTTTCAGTCCACTGTAGAATGTGAGAACAGGGAGAGTGAAGGGGGCCAACTTGGTTCACCACTTAAAAGATACCAAGAGTAACATCTGGGGCCTCCCTGGTGGCACAGCGGATTAAGCGCAGCACTATGAAGCTCCAGAGCAACTGCAGCATGAGTTTGATCCCTGCCAGGGAGCTTCCCACATGGTGTAGCAGACCTCTCCTGCCTCGCCCGCTGCTCCCCTCAGCAGTGTGTTTCTGTCGATCTGTCTGTTGTGCTCCCCACTCTGGTGAATCCTCTCACCACCCCACACCTCTGGCCTACCTACACCCCGGCTTGTATGCATAAATAAATCTTAAAAAAAAAAAAAAAAAGTTAAACATCTGGACACCTGCGCCTGCTGGCAGCAGGTGGCGTTTAGTGACCCCCATCCCGGCTGGAGGGCTTGTGTGTGCGTGCGCACATGCACGTGCTTAGTATTGAAAGGGCTTATGAATGTTCCTTAATTTCTTGAGCCATAACTGCAAAAATGGGGATAGTGTTGACAGAAGTTCTGAGAAACTTGGTATCAGAGTTGTTGAAATCCAGCCAACGTAGCCAACGTGTGCAGCTTCAGTCTCCCCACTCACCTATCAGGTGGTTTGCATGGCACCCCTCCACACGCTTACAGCCAGCCTTTGGAAGGAAACTGGTCACTTTGTGAGGACTCTGTGCCAGTCAGCTCTCCCACTGTTCAGAGGTCCAGAAGAGCCCCCAAGCCGTTTGCTGGACACCAGCTTAAGCTGCCAGCAGCTTCCAAGGCAGAACCACATTCCTGGTCTGGACTGCAGGATAAGCAAGACCTTCAGAGCTGGCCCCGGAATCTGCACTGCATTCCCAGAAGTGTCACAATAGGGCAGTTCTCAGTGTGCTTGTAGCTCCACATTCAGAAGTAGCCAGGGCAAGGGGAGAGGGGCTCAGAAGTACATTCAGTCCAGAGGTTGCTGGGCGCCATCCCAGATGCTGGGGACATGCAGAGGTCACACAGCTGAAAAATGTAAAGGGAGGTCAAGTAACAGCAGTGCCAGGTTGCACCTGATTCAGCTATTCTGAAGTTGATCTTGGATGAATCGCCTCCAGGAAGCTGCTGGCATTTTATCTTATAGTCAGTATCTATTTAGTATTCACAGTAGGCGCCTGAAGTGTTTTGTCTACTCACTTAAAGGTTATAACTCAGCTTCGCAGTTTCTGTTTCTCAAAGCATGTGCTACCTGGGTTTTGCAGATTCACCTGGGATTGTCCAAATGCAGATTCCTGGACCTTACTCTAGTAGACTTCGTGGGAGTTGGACCTAAAACTCTTTGTTGTGTTTTTTTTTTAAGATTTATTTATTTATGCATACAAGCCGGATGTAGGCCAGAGGTGGTGAGAGGATTCACCAGAGGCAGAGCGGGGAGCGGAACAGGCAGATCAACTGAAGTACACTGCTGAGGGGAGCAGCGGGTGAGGCAGGAGAGGTCTGCTGCGCCATGTGGGAATGTCCCTGGCTGGTGCTCGAACTCGCGCTGCAGTGACTGTGGCTGGGTTCATATGCTGAGACTTAACCCGTTGCACCACCAGGGAGACCCCTGTGTTTGTTTCTTTTTACAAGCTTTCCAGAGATTTTTACGCCAGCTAAAGTCTTGCAGCCACTGTTCTAGGTTCTAGCATTTGCCTACCAGGAAGATGGTTGATGGTTTTGCCACTTTGCAGACAAGTGTACTGAAACTGAGAGAAGAGAGTGGTTTGTCCAGAGACACAACTAGGGACAGTATTAGAGGGCATGCCCACCTCCAGACTCTGCTCACCTCACGTAGCCTCCAGGTTCTTCCCAACTCCCCTCCTCAGATGCCGCTCCAATGCCTGCGTCTAACCTCTTTCTCCCCATGCCTTCCCTAAAGCTTGAAGAAGAACACCCACACCTACTTTTATACCAGCTTTGCAGCCTACATCTTTGGCCTGGGCCTTACCATCTTCATCATGCACATCTTCAAGCACGCTCAGGTGAGCGGGACTGTGTTCAGTGTATCGGGAACGCTTTCAGTCCAGAGCTAGGCGCTGCGCATCGGTAAAGCAAGTTCTTGACCCTGCTTGACTTTCTTGTTGCAGGATTGCTGCCACTACTCTAGGCAGCTTCTGCATGTTAGTGGCAAGGAGAGATTCCTGTTGCTTTCATCAGGAAGGGAAACCTTTCCCAGGACCCTCTTAGCAGAATTTTCTCCATTCATGACCCAGAACTGTGTCACATAGCCCCAGTTGCAGAAATGCCAAGAAAGAAGATACGGCTTCTCGTCCTCCGTAGTGGAGGGAATGAGATAGAATGGGGTTGGGTGGGTACTGGGTATTTCAGCCCAGTTCCTGCCTCATCAGATGAGTGATAGGGTGTTGGGGCCCCAGCTCCCTGAGTAGACCTCCACCAAGGTGGGTAATGAGCTGCCTCAGAATGAACTGAGGTAGGATAGGTCTTGGAGCTAGGAGCAAGGCCGGGAGAGGGAGTGGCTGGAGGGAGGAAGCGAGCAGACAGGATTGCTCTCTGCTGGAAACAGTAAGAGTGCCTCCCAGTACCCAGCCCTGCACAGTACTTCTTGAGGGTCCTTGCGAAGCAGGAGGAAACAAGCCCAGGTACTACACCCCAGCCTTGGGAAGGGCGTGTGGAGTGAAGGCCAGGAGAGCCCCAGTGTGCATGTGCTTGCCACCGTCTGCCCCCTGGGGCTCTGGGTGGTTGCTGAACCAGACTTGATCATCCTCATCAATTAGCAAAAACAGATAATGGGGATAAGTAGCAGTAGCCCCATGGAGTTGCTTGGGAGTTCAGTGAGCTAAGTAGGGTAAGTGCTCAAAACTGTGTCTGGCCCAATAGTATTAGCTGTGTCGTTGCTATTGGTCCCCTCGTCTCCCCTTCTCCCCCCAGGCCCCAGATGCCCAAGAGCCAGCTTTGATGAGCACAGAGCCATTTGTTACAGTACTCTGCCCCGCACTGCTAAACACTTTTGCTGGTTAACTCCTTTCATGCTTTGCAATGTTTACAGATTTATAGTGTCTCTGAATTAGAAAGAACAAGCCCTCTAATGTCAACATTACAATGTTGGTGGGAAACGCTAAGGAAATGAAATTATTCAAGGACCTGGTTTCCTTATACATTGTTTCACTTAAGTCATGGTTTTTAAGGTCCCTATCCAGGATCTTAAGTGAGGGCCTACCATACTAGTATTATTTTACAGAAGGTCCAAGATCTCCTAGGAACCAAAGCCACCTCATTCACTCCTGCGCCACACAGCCTCAGGGCTCTGCAAGCTGACAATAGCTTGCACTTGGCAAAAAGGATTGAGGATCTAGATGGGAGGGCCAATCTGCTAGCTTCTTGGAGGATTAGCGTCCAAGACCGGTGCCATTCCCCCAACGGCCACCAGGTGGCAGACTTGCCTTCGGCCTTGGCTACACTCAGAAGAGGACCCCATTGGGAGCTCTCACTGGCTGGCGGGCAGAGGCAGAAAGGTGATTCTCTCTGAGGACGCTGCAACCCAGAGAGATTAGGAGATTTCGCCAAGACATACAGTAACCCAGCCGTTCTCCCCAGACATCCAAGTGTGTAAATCTCAGAAAGGAACGGGAATTCAAGACACAGGAACTGTCCCATGAGGGCCTTCTTCCTCACAAGGCACACCCAGTGCTGGCAATTCCCTAGATGGGCGTCACCTCTGCCTGCATTGTCTGCAGTTCAATTTTCCTCTTTCAAAAGCCCACTCGGGGGTCTAGTAACTTCCCAGAAAGGTCCTTAGAGACGATGTCTTCCATGTACACTGGAAGAGGGAAACCCAGAGATGAAAGCAGTTTAGCCATGGTCACACAGCAAAGCCAAGAAGAGGTCGAGGGCCTAAAGCCTGACCCCCAGCTGGCCGCCCCAGCTGTAACCTCCAAGCCACTCCCTTAGCACTGACTTTGTTTAGAGGAATTCACTGGTGCCTTGAAAAGAAAAGAAATAGCAGGCTGGCATCCATCTGGTAATAGTGAACTCTGTCTCACAAAGGAACCCCACGGTGACTGCCAGCCCGGAAGTAAGGCAGGCCTGGGTGGTGGGACCGCACTTCTACCCATCATCCTCCTGGGAAGTGCTCTCTTCACCAGGCTAGCCTTGGCAAAGAAAGTACACTGGACTTAAAGATGGGGAGCCTGCATATATAGCCTGACCAGCTGAATTTCTGCTTTTGTCTTCATTGTTTTCTTTATTATTCATTTCTTATTTTATTATTTGGGTAGTTATTATTTTTCAAGCTTCTGCATTTGAAATCTTACTTATCTTAAGTCTTTGCTCTTATAAATGCACTTTGGGTTATACAGATTCCTCTGAGCACTGCTTTGGCTTCCTCCCACAAGTTTTGATGTAGACCTCTGTCATTGTGATTGGTGTTGTTTTTGTCCCAAAGCCTCTCTCATAGCAAAGACCTGATGCAATGGGAGGAGCTCAGCCCCCCAGATTCAAATCCCAGCTTTAGCCACTCACACACCCTTTGTGACCTTAGGCAAATCATTTCCCCCCTTTCTAAACCTCAGTAGTAGCATCATTTGTAAAGCTCAGCTCCAAACACTTGTGCATTACTAGACTCAAGGAGGACACACGTGAAGCAGTGGTGTTCTCAGCCCACTATGGCAGGTGATAAGAAATGGTCTTAAGGGCAGGCTCGGGGTATTCTGTAGCCGTCTTCTGACCAGGGGCTGGCTTTGCCTTAGGGATGATGGTTCCATATCTTTACCTCAGTCACCCCTGAGACAACTTTGAGCACCCCTGAAGAAGTCGTTTGCTGAGATTTACCAGGCCCCCTTCTGAGCGCCAAGAGTAATGAGAGTGACAAGCCAGCTGTGGAGTTTGCGCTCTCAGAGTTCACAGCCTGGCTATGTAATGCCAGTCTGTAATGTCACAGGGATGTTCCACGACTCAGAGCATGCTGGGAAGAATGGCAGGGGCCCTGAGACTGCAACTGGGGCGCCTCACTGCAAAGGACTCCTCCCCCGCGGAAGCCAGCTGTGCTGAGGTCTGGAGGAGCAAGTGAGGCAAATGTGGAAAGGACATCCCAGGCCCTGCACATGCAGAGGTCCTGTGGCAGAACCAAAACACATCTGTGTGGCCAGAGGGAACAGGTTAGGTGAAGTGGGAGAAGGAAGCAGGGGTCACTTCTCATGGGGTGCTCTGGGGATCGTGGCAGGTTGAATAGTGGAGTAACGGCCAAGTTTCAGATGCTACAGCCAGAAGAATGACTCTAGGGTCTGGTGCGCCTGAGGTTCAATCCCCAGTTTACATTTAGGCCTCTGAGGCCTGGCTGTCCCCTCGCCTCCCGATGCATCAGCCTTCCTCCTGTGCACAAGGAGGGTGGGCCTGAGCTCAGCACGCACCATAGCGCACTGCAAACAGGAGCTATGAGTATAATTGTCCTGTCCTCCGAAACCTAGCCTCAGCAGGCTCTGGGCCCAGACCTCCGGGGGATGAGCCCTAGCAGAGCCAGTTACCAGCAAGGTGGCCCAGCAAGTGCTCCGTCCACAGCACCCATGTGATCGTCCTCCTCCCCAGCGACGGCATCTCCTGGGGTGCTTAGAAATGCAAGCTTCCAGCCCCGGACCTGGGCAAGTGGTGTCTCTGGGAGTAAGGCCCACCCAGGAGGGTGCATGTCTGCGCCTGATGTTCCAGCTGATTGGGACACAGTGCACCCTGAAAGCCCTGCGTACCTGAGCGTCTGTGGGTTTCCTGTGTTCCCTCCCAGGGAGGAGCAGCCCTGGTATGGAGCCACTCTCACCCAGCCACTCTTGAGCCCTGCTCCGAGCCTGGGCGGGCGCTGGCTCTGTCAAGCCCCAGAAAGGATTGGAGTGATGGGCAGAGCCCGGCGGTGTCCTCCCAGCATCGCCTCACCGGCCTGTGTCCTCTTGCAGCCCGCCCTCCTGTACCTGGTCCCCGCCTGCATTGGCTTCCCTGTCCTGGTGGCGCTGGCCAAGGGAGAAGTGACAGAGATGTTCAGGTAAGGCAGGGCAGGGCAGGCTCCTGCGTGGCATGGGTGCACCTGCAGGCCACTCGTGAAGACTGCCTGGGCTGTTTGCACACGTCTCGGGGGAACATTGTTCTCACCACCCACTCTGCGCATTGCCCTTCCCGCCAGCATGTGGGTACCTGGCTTGCGGGCACCAGCAGGAACCTTTCCGTGAACTGGGACCCAGGGCAGGGCAAGGCCTTGGATCTCTAGGCAGTCCAGGTATCCAGATGCCATCTGGGTCTTGAGCTGGGAATGGCTGGTGTAGATTTGTCTCTGGGCTGCCCCTCTGACAAGGGCCTGGCTTCCCACCCCGACCGCCACGGACTCAGGCATGTCCTTTCCCTCCCCTGGTCTCAGTTTCCACATGTGAGTAACAGGAGCAGAGGACCACTGTGGTAGAAAGGGCCCCGGGTTAGAAGGCTCAGCCCTGTTTGGCCACCTACGTGGCAGTAGCCCGGTGGGCTCTGTGTGTCCCCTGCACACATCCCCCCTCCCCACAGCACATGCACACCTGCCACACCCTGTGCACAGCCCCACCCATACCCCAAGGCCTGCGTGACTCCGACAGGTGTCGAGGCCTGGCACCACCGACCCCGCCTGCTGGGGAACCAGAAATAGCTGCCAACTGTGATTGAAGCTGCCCACTCTGGGGCCATCCACCCAGCTCCACCTGCCTGGTCTCCAAGTTGTCCCTCGAGTGCCTGCCAGGGCCTTCTGTGCACCTGGCTGCCTCCAGGGGAACCTGTGACTCACCCTCCCCCGTACCTGCCTCTGCCCTCCCTGCCCTGCCTAGAAGCCCCAGGCTCCAACCTGCCTGCCCCTATCTCCTGGCCTGGCAGAGCCCTGTGGACTCTGAGGCAAGGCTGGGGGGTGAAGTTGGGGCCAGATCTGGGGGAGCCTAGGGGTAAGGGTGGGACCTCATTCGTGGGCTCAGCACCTACCCTCACCCTGACTCTCATCCATTCTCAGCCCCGACCCCACCCTTAGGGTGCCTGCCCCAGCCTCAACTCCTGGTGTCCTCGCTGGGTCAGCTCTGAACACTGAGGCCAAAGCCGAGGTGCTAGGTTCTCCGAAGTGTTCTGCTGTATAAGCACTCGGGGGCCTTAGGTTGAGGTGAGAAGCAGGGGGATTCTCTTCTCTTTCTTTCCATCTATCTCTCCTAGTGCTCCTTTGTCTTCCTTTTCCCTGTATTGCCTCTCCTTGGTTTATTTTTTTTTTTAAATAGGTCGCACATTCCCACGGTCCAAAATCCCATAATGAGACAGACAGCACCCCCATGGCCCAGCCACCGCAGGGGCCAGCTCTGTCACTGGCCCTTCCGAGACGTGTGCATGCACATTCTTGCGCAGGTGGCAGCATTCTTGGCTCATCCTGCATCTGGCCTGCCTGCCCGCAGCGCGTCCCAGGGCTGTTTGTGCAGCAGCACACGCACATCTAGAGCGTCCTTGTTCTTTTGCACAGCTGCAGCGATCCCTGTGTAGAGATGCCTCTTTTCTTTTCTATTCTCCGAGCAACCAGCTTCTTTCCACAAGTCTGCAAGCACAGAGATAGGTCAGAGTCAGACACAGTGTGCTCCCTGCCTCTTGGAAGAGAACTTTCTGTCCTCCTTTAGTCTTTTCCTCTCCATCTTTTTTTTTTTTCCTGTCTGTCTGTCTGTCTCTCACGCAGCTACGAGTCCTCGGCGGAAATCCTGCCTCATACCCCGAGGCTCACCCACTTCCCCACAGTCTCGGGCTCCCCAGCCAGCCTGGCCGACTCCATGCAGCAGAAGCTAGCTGGCCCTCGCCGCCGGCGCCCGCAGAATCCCAGCGCCATGTAATACCCAGTGGGTGCCCACCTGCCCGCTTCCCCCCACTGCCCCAGGGCCCAAGGTAGGGCAGACACCCCAGCTCCGGTGTACCGGGCAGGGAGCATGGCCAGGGGTGGGCAGCAAGAGGCAGCTCATCCACAACCACCAGGGAGTTGCTGCACCCAGCCATGGGGCCCAAGGAACCAGGACCAGAACTGCCTGTGTCCTCACATAAGAGTGGACATCATACAGTAGGAGACGCAGTTACTAATGTGTCTGTGCCCCTATTTTATATATATATATATATATATATATATGTATCGCTATCTCCCTGGGCAAGTCGCTTTCCTCTTGCAAAGCTTTTCTTCATCTCTAATTGGGCACATCCCCGCCTCCGGGGGTTGGTCTGGTGAGGAAATGGGGTATTGTCCTGAGCATGAACTCAGTTGCTCAATAAGTGGAGCCCGTAGTAAGAGGAAAGCCAGGGTGTCCACCTTCAAGGTTGGCCTCTTGCCCCTTGCCAGTAGACTAGCCCCCTGCCCACTCGCACCCTGGGGCTAAGCTGCCATGCAGCCCGGGAGGCAGCCATTCTCCCATAGCCTTGTCCTGGCTGGCCCTTTTTTCCCCACTCTCTCCAGAGGAAGGTTCAAGAAGCTTAAAGTTGGTCTGCACAAGCCCAAGCCCAACCTCTCCTCCACTTGCCACTGCCCTTGCCACCTCTTGGCACTACCAGGCACAGTGAGAGCAGAGAAGCCTTTAAGAGGAGGGCACACGGCCGGGCCAGGGCCAAGTACTGGAAGATGCTGGGCAGCGGATGTGGGACTGTTCTCCAGCGTGCGCCGTGGGGTTCCCCTCGGATGGTGGGGAGGCGGGCCCAGAGCTGCTGAATTCTCCTCTAAATGTGTTGTTTCTATTGTTTTATTTTTTGGTCAGCTACGAGGAGTCAAATCCTAAGGATCCAGCGGCAGTGACAGAATCCAAAGAAGGAACAGAGGCGTCAGCGTCGAAGGGGCTGGAGAAGAAGGAGAAATGAAGCGGTGCTGTCTGACGTCCAAGGGCCAGGTCGGCCAGGCGGGGCTGGACCAGCCGGGCCTCCAGAGGCAAGGCTGCAGGAACCCTGGCCGCTCCAGGACAGGGCGGGGCACCAGAGCCTTCCAGAGGGGCCTGCCCCCTTCTGTGGCTTTCCTCTGCCCCTGCCCACCCCTGCCAGCTAAGGAAGCCCCAGTTTCCCCCACCCCCTCCAAGTGCCAGGTGGGGAAAGTGGGTCTGATTTTTAGCTTTTTGTATTGTGGACTGACTTTGCCTCACATTAAAGACTCATCCCATTGCCACTGTACTGCACCCAGCATCTTGCATCAGGACCTCTAGGCCTCACCGCCCCCCCAGCGACTGTCCTGTAAACCCCTCCCTGGGAACCGTGTGTGCTGCAACCTGGGGTGAGAACCCGACCACGGCCTAGCTGTCCCGGACACCCACCCAACCAGCCAGCCAGCTCAGCACACCGTGGGCGCCCTCTAGCCAGCAGAGGGGGCCCATGAGCCCTTCTCACCACCTACCACCCAGCACTTGAGGGCAGCTGGGATGCTGGAAGGCAATCCTGCGTTGTCCCCATCTCCAGCACGGTGAGGGGTGGGGGGAGCAGCAAGAGGCGACCTAGCTCAGCAAGGGGACCATAGCTGTAAAGCAGGAGAAAGAGGCAGGCCCTCATGGGTCCTAGGAAGGGTTGAGATTTATTCCTGTGCTGACAGGAGCCGCTTCCTGGTCCCTTGACCATATGGCTGCAGCTGGAAAGCGCCTAAATTCTAGGTTGCCGTGGAGATCAAAGCCCCATCACTCCCATTCTGTCTATTCCTGGGACTCTTCCCAAACTACTGCAAGGCCACTCACAGCCCAAGGGCTAGGGCCTCTGGAGAAACGGTTAGGGAGGGATTGGGCCTGGTGCCTCCGAGAGGCCATGTAGGCCCAAGATCTGGAGATTCCATGACCAGATTTTCTCCAGGGTTTGCCAAAGACAACAGCCTGGCCTGCAGAAGGACCCCCAGTGGAGTGGACCAGGAGTGGGTACAGCCCTCATTTACCTACCTGCCTGGTATGGGGTGAGTGGGTGAAAAAACCAAGGTGGGAGAGGATGGTCACTGGCTTTAGATGCAGGCTCTTAACTCCAAACCCAGGGCTTTCTCTGGCCCAAGACTCAGGTTCAGGGGCTGAAAGTTTCCAAGAGTTTTGAGGTGGCTAAAGAACAAGAGTGAGCAAAGAATCAACAGCATCATTGTCATGATCTCACTAGCTGTTGAGTGTATAGGTACCAAGGACCTCAGTACAGAATTTCAGTTAGTTCTTACCATCCTAGGCTGTGGGCTACTGTGCCAACAAGAGAAGTGAGGCAGCTTGCCCACCCACATGCGTTTGACCTTAAGGGAATTTCAGAGTTGCTAAGGTCTGAGTCACTAGCGGGTATGCTGAGTACCTTTGAGCCAGCCGCCCAACCTCTCTGGGCCTAGGATGTTATGGAAAGGAAAGTCTTCTCCCCAACAGGGACTTTTCAGATCTCTACCAAAGGCAACCACCTCCAGAGGGGAGGCCATGTGGTCCTGGAACAAGGCCGCTCTGAGGGCGGCAGATGGGGCAGGCAGCCCAGGCACACAGCACGGTTGGCTCTGCGGCCCAGGGCCCACAAAGACCTCATTGAGTCACCGCCGGCCCCCGGCGGAGGCTGAGGTGGCAGTGGCGCCGGGCGCCTGCCACCTAATGACCGTCCTGGCCTGGCCAGATGTTCCACAGACCTCGGCAGTAGCTGTCCAGGGCCCGCCCGGCCAGCCGGCACCACAGAGGCCACTCTAATTCCAATTAACCAGCTTCAGCTGAGCAAACAGCGGGCAGTGGTGGCCCAGCCCGGGCGGTAGGCCCGGCCCGCAGAGCCTCGGAGTCTAGACTCCAGATGTGGACTGCCACCGCCAGAGTCCCATGGAAAAATGGCACCAGGCCGGGCACGGATTGGGACTGCACGCTGGAGAGGCGGGGGTGGGTGGCTGGGCGGAGCCCTGGGTGGGACAAGTGCCAGTCTCACCCCAGGGTGGGGAGGATTCTTGGGAAGCTGCTCTAAAACCCCCAAGTTCTGCCCCTGATCTGTTGTCCCCCTTGCCCTCAGTCCCCTTGACTACAATAGGTGAGAGGGGACTGGGAGTGGGTTAAGCCCAGCCCTGTGAGGGCCCCAGTACATAATGCATATTTCCTTTGTACTTAACGTGTCTAGCATTGTGCTGTGTATTTTAGAGACATTTAATAATTATAACAACCCTGTGAGGTAGGTACAACAATATTTACAGATAAAGGAAACATAAAGAGACACCACATTAACGCCCTGGGGGGATTTGAACTTGCCTAACCTCCAAGACCAGGTCGTTCAATGCTGTTTGACGTGAGTCACGATGCTGAATCCCAGGTTCCCTTTCTTGGAGGGCTGTACAGGAGAAGAGGGTCCCATGTGACCACATAGTGACTGGGGCCAACTGCCCACCTGGTCTTACTTCCTCATCTGTGAAATGGGTAGGACCCTCCCTTCCAGGACGCCTTCCCAGAACTGCACCTACGTTTGGGGTAAAGCCTTAAGACGCCTCTTCAGGCCTCCAGCACCAGGTACGCGTTGGGCACGAGCGCGACAAGGTGGGGGCAGCAGGGAATCACAGGTCAGGCGCCCGCTCTACCCGAGCTGCGGTGATGGAGAGACACTGTAGCTGAGAAACAGACAATGTCAAGCCAATGATAATGAAAGACCCAAGGCTGGCGAGGTACCCTGGCTCCCAGCATCCTGCCCGAGACCCCTGAAGGGCCAGGCGAGAGCCTGTGAGATGCAGGAGGTCAGAGTTCAGCGGTCCTTGCACAAAGGGAGCAATGAGCCCCCTCCCCCAAAGCAGGGAGCAAGACGCGCCCGGGTCTCACAGGAGTGGGGCCCAGAAGCGGGGCCGCCACTCCCGCACGCCCCCTCTCCCCCCACGAGGATCCCCTCCACGATTCCAGGCCGGTCGCGCGAGGCGCCGCCTGAGAAGAGGACAGGAGGAGGCTGCATCCTGCCTGGCTGCGTCAGGAAGGGCCGAGCGGGAAGGAAAGCACCGCCCCCACCCCCGCCGCGGCCACACCTGGGCTCTCCAGGCGGGCGGGGGGCCCGAGCCCACGCCTGGCTCCAGCGAGTCTGGGCCGCCTCCCCGCACTGCCCCGTGGGGGCCGCCAGATGGGCCGCCCGCCCAGCGACGCAGGCAGGAAACGGCCCGCCCCGCTGCCAGGAAGGCCGCCGCGCTTCGGGGCGGGGCCAGGCCTGGCTCCACCCCGGGGGCGGGGCCTCGCCGCCGCCCGCGGGGACCGGCTGGGGCTAGGGGCATCTTCCAACCCCGCTGTGTCACCCACTGGCGGCGTTTCTGTGGGCAAGTCACTTCCTTTTTCTGTGCTCCGCTTTCCTCACCAATAAAACTGGGCTGCTTGTTCCGGCTCTTTTTTCCAAATCACTGTGTGGACGCAGGGCAGTTTCTTCCCCTTCTTTCCTTGGAGTGGGAAGAGAAGGGAGAACAAAGACTTTCCTGAAGCCCCCTCCTCCCCCCCCCCGCCCCCAACTGCACTATATAAAACTTCACCTGCGCCTCACTGTCCTTCTAGGACAGTTTTTGTGGAAACGCTGGTTTCACTGTCTCCTTGTTCCAAGGAAGTAAAAGCCTGGCCTTGTGCCTTCCATCATGGCAGTGTCTTTTTTTCCACCCAGACGCCCAGGAGGACGGACCCACTGAGTCGGGTTACAGCACCACTCCTGCCTTAAAAATGTCGTTATGTTGGGAGGCAGACTGAGGGGCACCCCGGGACCCCCAAACCTTGCACGCTCTAATCCGCAGCATGAAGACAAATCGTACTCTATTGTGTAAGACCTTCAGAAGAAAAATAATAGAATTAGTATAGAAAGAAAAGATAATAGTTTCTAATTAAACACCCAGAGTTACCCGTCCCCTCATTAGTAAATACCCAGCCAAACAGGGTTGGACCAAAGCAGGGCCACTGAGGCAAGAAAGCTCACCACAAGTCTAAGGCACATTCTGGTGGGGAACCTTAAGAAAGGGGCTGAAGGGGCCAGGTAAGTCTGAAAGGAAAGGAGCAAAATCAAATTGCAAGTCAAGATAAAGGCGGCCATTGTCAGCCTCTCCACGGGTCTCTCACCTACTGCCCTTTCAAGTGTCTCCTTCCATGTCCCCCAAATCCCTGGTGCAAGTCCAAGGCTGAGAAGCAAGTGTGGCTTCTTATGTCTCTCTAGTTCACCACGGCCCTCTCCCTCCTCTTCTTTCTAGTCCTTTTTAGCTTCCCCTCACTGCTCAGTTCCACCCTTCCTTAGGTGGGTCAAAGAACCTGGAACCTCCCCTTTCTATGGGAATTACACTGTTTCACTAAGATCCCTCAAGATCCCTGCTTCTGGTCAATTGCCAGCAATTTTGAGCTGAATGGAACCAGGCAGGTGAGAGTGCTGGTGGAGAATTGAGATGGAAGCATTTCCCACCCCAAGCTGTTCTCCTGCACAGATGTGCACATGCTCCCACACAAGTGCAATGCACACACTTAGGATGTGCACAAAACCACATCTGTGCATGCACAAATCTATGTGTGTGAACTTACACAGGCACGAGCCTGGAGCACTCAGGCTCACCCACCCAGGAGGTGTCCAGTCTAAACTGGACAGTATGATCAGGAAACTTCAGGGAAGAAGAATGGCAGCGGCCACCAGTACGGAGCATTTACCATGTGCCCGGCATCATTCCTTCAAGTTCGCATCATTCTCCAAGTGTTGAGTCTCCGGGTATAACCGAGGAAATGGACACAGAGAAGGGACCTACCTAAACAGCAATCAAGAGCCTCCCGAGCTCTGGGCTTACAGGAAGCCACTACCCCTTTGTCATTTCATGTCATTAAGTATCCCTTTGTAGAAGCCTTTTTATTATCCAGAAATTTGTAGAAAATTAGAATGTGTTAAAAAATGGAAAAGTAAAACAGCATATTCTTGCCACCCAGAAATGACTGCTATTAACAACTTAACATGGATTTTGGATTTTTTTCTATGTTTATTATGTATTTTTTCTAATGCAAATCATGTCTGTTATGCATACTACAACATCTACTTTGCTTCCCCAAGTTACCTTCCCTACCCCATTTTGGTCAGTTTTCATCTCACCCAGACGGCATTCAACCTCTTTGTCATTTTTAGGCAAACCAGGTGAGACAAACAGGTCATCTGCATGTGAAGGCAGAGCCCTGGGTGGCGGATGAGGTCCTCCTGGGCTTTCCATCCCTTTTTGCCACCCATCCTCAGGGCTGTGGATTGAGTGGCCCAGCCCTGTGCCTCCTGGGGCCAATCCTGGGGGTAAAGAGGAAAGGACCCAGGTTCGACTGAGTTTGGCATCTGTATACCTGGCCCCCCACAGATAGGCACACTCTCTGCTAAAAGTTAGGTGCCCACTTCCTCTCTGGTTACCCCACAAGTTCAGCTGGGGACCCAGAGTAGGAGCACATGGAGAGAAACACATGCAGCCCAGGTTAGCAGAGAAAACCCAGGGCCAAGGCTGAAAAACTAGGTACCAAGTTGTGGAGGTGGGGGAGGAGCTAAAGCCCCTTCTGCTTGACCCAGGACCTTTCTGGGAGATAGGCTCCATGAGCGTGTGTGTGTGTGTGTGTGTGTGTGTGTGTGTGTGTGTGTGTGTTCCAATTCTCATTCTGTGGTCTCTGCTACCCTCTACCTGGGTGACACCAAACTTTCGGTGTCTTATGGATCTCCACCTGTCTCCCTCTCTGGCTTGTGAAGAAGCTTCTGGAAAAACACAGACTCTAGGTTTAGAGAAACAGAATTTGAAATTCTAACTCCTATTCTCTCACGGATGGACTTAGAGGCCTCAGTTTTCTCATCTGTAAAATGGGGAGACACTGTCACTGGTTACTATTGTCTTAATTTTGATGACTGTTATTCTCTACCATAGCTTCATTTCCACCCATGGTGCCCAGTGCTTTCTGCTCCAGTCAAATTGAGAACACCTTTGCTTTTTAAGCCTAAAACCAGCTTCTCCCAATTTGCTCGGCAATTGTTTGCTAATCACCCTGGGTTTACCTAGGATGAAAGAGCCATCTAAGGAGGGGCTGCCAGGCAATGGTCCCACAGACATGCCGATTTTCACTCTGCCCGTGAAAAGCTCTGTTTTTATTACCGCTTTTAGCTTTTCCCATTTAGGGCCAAATCCACAATGGGTGGGAAAGTTGCAGTGGGGGTGGGGAGAGATGGGTTTTTTTCTTCCTTTAAAAAATCTTTTTGTTTTCAATCTGTTTCTTTCAAGCCCTACAGGATGGAGATGTCCTAAACTAAGAAATTAAACAAGAGGGAAAATCCCATTATCTGTTGTTGTTTTCAATGGGTCCCTCAGGATTCCACGGGGACCCCGTCCCAGCCACTGTGTGGTCCAGGCCTGAGAATGCCAAGCCCCCCAGCCAGGCCCACGCCCACCTACCACCCAGCCAGGGCGGCAGTTTCCCAGGATTCACATGGTAATGAAGGCATCCATCTTCTCCCAGACACACACTGGGCCCTCGGGCCCTCCCAGGCCCCCCTCACAAAGGCCCCCAGTGACCAGCCCACCACCTGTTGGATTTTCCCAGGGAAGGGAGGGAGAGGGTGGAGGAGAAGAGCCCCTTCCTCTCAGCCCCATTTGCCCCCTAGTCCGGGGAGTCAGCTGGGGTGAGCACCCATGTCCGACACCCCGTCTCTACCCTCAGTTTCCTCATCTACAAAATGTGGCCTGAGTCACCTTGTGGTTGGGAGGACTCCAACAGGGATGGCAGTAAGTGACAGGCTCAAGGAACTGTGTACAGGGACAGTGGAGAGTGAGATCAGTGATACAGCCTCAGCTACCCCCAGCCCCACCGTTTTACCTGGACCAGGTGAGGGCAAGGTATATCATGGTCCCTCCGCGATGCTATGGCAGGCTGGCTGCTAGGATCCCATTCACAAAAGAGGAGACTGAGGCCCAGGGAAGATGGACATCACCATGTGCCCTGAGCACCGTCGTTGTCCCAAAGCAGCAGGCCTCAAAAATAATTTTTTTAAAAGTAGAGCCTCCCTGGTGGCGCAAGGGGTTAAGTCTCAGCACTATGAAGCTATAGGGAGCCACTGCAGCACAAGTTCAATCCCCGGCCGGGGAGATTCCCATATGGCGCAGCAGACCTCTCCTGCCTCGCCTGCTGTTCCCCTCAGCAGTGTATTTCTGTCGATCTGCCTGCTCTGCTCCCCACTCTGTCTCTGGTGAATCCTCTCACCCCCCCACACCTCTTGCCTACACCCCAGCTTGTATGCATAAATAAATTTTTTTAAAAAAGTACTTTCTAAACACAGTGTCTGAGGCCCCAGCCCAGAGACAAGGTACGCCCAGCTCCAGCCCCTGCCCCATACCCAGATGGCTGTGACTGTAAGCAGTTCTCTCACCTTGGGTCCAGGTGACATGCTCCCACACTGACCCTGTCTGGGTCCAGACCGCTCCACTTTCCATCTTTTTTTTTTTTTTTTAAGATTTATTTTTACATACAAGCTGGGGTGCAGGCCAGAAGTGTGGGGCGGTGAGAGGGTTCACCAGACAGTGTGGGGAGCAGAACATGCAGATCAACTAAAGTACACTGCTGAGGGGAGCAGTGGGCGAGACAGGAGAGGTCTGCTGCGCCATGTGGGAATCTCCCCGGCCAGGGATTGAACACGCGCTGCAGCTGCTGACAGCTCAACGATGCTGTTGCGCCACCAGGGAGGCCCTCCACTTTCCATCTTAACTTAATTTCACTTTTGGATAGGTGAGACATGCTAGTGGAACAAAAGTCAGAAGAACAGTCACCCTGATCAGTTTCCTAGTGAGAAACAAATGTGTCTACAATCTTTTCTTTTCTTTTTCTTCTTTTTTGAACATAAGTCTAAACAACTTGCTTTGTTCCCTCAATGTGCCTTGGAGACTTCTGCCTATCAGGGTTGCAGAAGTTTGCTCCTCCTCCTTTGCATTCCCTCCTATGGATAGAATATCATTTACGGGCCTCCCCTAGGGATGAACATACAGGTTTTTTTCCCAGCTGGCTGTTCTCCCTCTACATACATCATTCTTTTTTTTTTTTTTTTAAAGATTTATTTATACATACAAGCTGGGGTACAGACCAGAGGTGTGGGGCGGCGAGAGGGTTCACCAGGGACAGAGCGGGGAGCAGAACAGGCAGATCAGAAATACACTGCTGAGGGGAGCAGCGGGTGAGGCAGGAGAGGTCTGCCGCACCACGTGGGATTCTCCCTGGCCAGGCGCCGAACTCGCATCGCTGCTGCTGCTGCCGACAGCTCCACAGCGCAGCGCTTAACTGCTGCGCCACCAGGGAGGCCCTACATACATCATTCTTGCACCTGAGTTATGTCCTTAGTATAAACTCCTAAGAGTGCAAGTGCTTGTGATATTTCATAATTTTTTAATATTTATTTATTTATGTATACAAGCTGAGGTGTAGGCCAGAGGTGTGGGGTGCTGAGAAGATTCACCAGAGTCAAAGTGGGGAACAGAACAGGCAGATGGACTGAAGTACACTGCTGAGGGGAGCAGTGGGTAAGGCAGGAGAGGTCTGCTGCACCATGTGGGAAGCTCCCTGGCCAGGAATTGAACTTGTGCTGCAGTGGCTGCGGACAGCTCCATAGGCTGAGACTTAACCCATTGTGCCACTAGGGAGGCCAGGTATTTCATAATTTATTGGTCACTGATTGCTCTTATGACAGGGCTGCTAGGAACACTGTACATTCCTCGAAGGCCCCTTTGGCAGTATGTGAGAAGCTGTGGGTGCTTCCCTCTCCCCCTCAAAAAAAAATACACAATAAGGTCACCCACCTTTGAAACCCAACCAGGAGCCTCAATGGTAAGGAATTGTGATTTAAACCACCTGCTGTTATACAAGTGCAAACTGCAAACGCAGGCTGAGATGGGCAGGACCTGAGATGGGCAGGGCCGTGCCACATTTAGCAGGACCGGTCAGAGCTGCCGAGATTCAGCAGCGTCTTGGGTCACAGTCCTCTGCGCCAAACACTCATGGCTCCCGGCTCACTGGAAAGTGAGAGTCCTCCCTTTGGCCTGCATGGGCTGTGTGACCCTGCTATGCCTCCTCCCATATCTCCCCGACTTCACTTCCTAGCACCTTTTCAGCTCGGCCTCTTGCAAAGGCCACAGGGCCTTTGCACAGGCGATGATGGGGTCTGATACTGCCTGGAGCGAGTCCTCCCCACCCCCCAATAATTGACTAAAGGAGAGAACAAGTCCTTGATTGAAATACCACCTTCTCACAGAGAACTCTGCGGGTGTCCCTGCTCCCCACCCCACCATTTAGAGTGCGGCCCACTCCCCAGCCCTCCCTGTCCCTTCCATTGCTGATGGTTCCTCTCCATTTTTTATGTCAGAAAAAATCATAGATACAGCCCTACTCATTGTGTACCCTGCCCCCCCTTCCATACCCCCATAGGACAAGGGCTGCTGTCTGTTCTGTTCGCTCACAGGCCCCAAGCCAGGCGCCCATTAGGTGCCCACAGATAGCTGTTGGTTGAGTGGAGGAAGGAGGTGTGTAAAGCTCTAGCTCACACGAAGCGAAGCTGTAGAAGGGAACCCACAGGCTTTGCGAATCGTCATCCCAACCCTAGCCCTGCCACGTGCTGTGACTTTCACTGGCGCTTGTCAGCCAGGATCAGCGTTCTTGGCCCCTCAGCTGGTGTGAAGCTTCGAGCACCTTCTGCCTGGCGACTGAGAGTGCAGTAAGATGATTGCAAGGCCTGGTGAGCGCCGCTGTCAGTCCACCCGGTTGCTGTGCCCATGGCGGCAACCGCGATGCAGACAGGGGTTTGCACTGATCCCCCCACCGCAGGAGGCCACGCTAACACGGGAGGGGCGCGGGGGAAGAGGCCCTCAGACCAGATTCCTGCGATGGCTTTCTGGTACTTTACAGGTGGAGAGTGGGCCGGCGGGGGTGGGAGGCGAGGGGTAAAAGGCTGACACCTGGGAGACCCTCAGACCCTGTCCTCAGACCGTGGGCGCACCCCTTCCTAGTGGCCCCGGGCCGCATCAGCGAACCTCCACGGGTCGCCCTGAGCAGCTCTGGGGGAAGGGCTGCGGGAGAGCAAGCTGAGTTTTCCCAGGCTCCCCCCTCCCACGAACATCTGGCCGGGAACATCTGCCCTTAGCCTTTGTCGCCGGCCCCAGGCCGGCCTCGCACCCATCTGCCTCCGCCCCCGGCCCCCGCCCATCTGTGCGCCGCTCCCCGGGGCGGTTCCCGGCGCCCTCACCCTCGCCCCCGCCTGCCGGGCTCAGTTCCCACGGGTCGAGCGCGGGAAGCTGGGGCGGCCCATCTGCCCGGCGCGGCCATCCAGCCTCCAGGCGTCCCCAAGGGGCGGGGCACGGTGCCCAGAAATGCCTTTCAGGCGAGTGCGCGCCCCTAACAAAGCCCGGGGTGCGTGGCCTCTCCCCGTCGCGTTCGTCCAACGTCACAGCTCCCGGCTGCGGAGCAAAGGGCAGCCGCTGCTTTCCTCCTGCCTCGCCGCCAGAGGCCCGTTTGCCAACCTGCCCGTGCTCCCACCCGCTTCTCTGCACCTCTCCATCTCCAGCCCTCAAACTTGCAGCTGGACTGGCCCTTCAGCCTGGGCCTTTCCCTCATTGCGTACCTAGATTTTACTTAGTAAGAGGTAAAAGTTACCAAGAACAAACAATTCATGTTGCTAATACCATGTTCCCATGCCGCCGACCTGAGAGCTCTGCTTCATTTGCTCCCTTCCTCCTTATTTATTGTTTTAAAGATTTATTTTTTTAGATTCATTTATTTATGCATACAAGCTGGGGTGTAGGCCAGAGGTGTGGGGTGGTGAGAGGATTCACCAGAGACAGAGTGGGGAGCAGAACAGGTGGATCTACTGAAGTACATTGCTGAGGGGAGCAGCTGGCGAGGCAGGAGAGGTCTGCTGCGCCATGTGGGAAGCTCCCAGGCCGGGGATGGAACTCATGCTGCAGTGGCTGCGGACAACTTGTGTCACCAGGGAGGCCCAAGTTTCTTCTACTTTGACTATAAATGTGTAAGCATTGTAGGTGTGTGTTGGGGGGGAGATATTTTCACTTTTTAAGAAGTCCTTTGGCATTTTCCCTCAGCAACTTCATTTTTCGCCTGTATCCAGCAGATGAGATATAGGTCCGTTTCATTCTATTCACTGTTCACTGTCTACTAGTCCACTATCATTTATTGGCCTGCTTTCCTGATGTTGGACTAGAGGGTAGTTTTCATTTGTTGCTGCTGTAGACAGAGCTGCCACGTTCTTACCCATGTCCTCAGTGTCTTGTCTGCAAGACACTGCAAGGGCTTTCAGGATACATCCGTGGGTGTGAATCACTGGTGTTAAATGTTCACTTTTACTCAATATTGCAAAATTGGGCTCCCAAGTGATCATACCAGTTTACACACTCATCAGCAGTGAGTGAGAGCTTTTGCTTTCCCACATTGGGAAAGCACGTTGATTTTTGCTCACCAACATTTTATATTATCATACCGAAGTGTCTGCAGTTTGATATGGCGATGGTCTCTTGTGTACATCCCAGATGTGCCAGTGTCAGAGCTCAGGGTCGTCTGCGTTGCTCAGCCTTCCCCACTTCTTTTTTCCCTACCCTTTTTTCCTCTCAGCTGAGATGCTGCCTCCTCCTACAGGAAGACCTCCCTAACTTCCTTTAGCTGATGGGTTCTTTTCTGGGTCATGTCTCCCACTGCTCCTTTGCTTCTTTTTCACAGCACTAGGAACTTGGGAGGTGACAGCCTCTTCCACTAGACTGTGTGCTCCCTCAAGCAAGGACCAAATCTGCAGAGCTTTGAGCAGGCTGTGAGGGGCACAAAGGTGTTCCTGGAAAGCTGCTTCTGCTCAGGGAACTCCTGTTTCTGAGTCCGACCAAGTGCCCCCTTGGGATGTCAGCAGCCCACATATCAGTGGCATCAGTGTTCCCAGCATTTGGACACAGGAGCCCTTCACCTGACTAGTACAATTTCTGTTTCCTCCTGGCTGGACATGACTCCAGAAAGCATGGCCCTGTGTCTTGTTCTTTCACCCACCGTTATGCTTAGCACAACATGGGTGTACAGTAATTATGAAATGAATTGTTGGCATTCAATGGTTCCAAGGTTCTGTAGTTCAGTGGTAGAGCCTATGCCTGACCATTAATGAGGGTTACCCACAGGAGACGTGGAATCCTCACAGTAAGAACAGTAACTCCTGTCTCTGGAATATGACTATGCCAGGCACTGTTCTAAGCTCTTTATGTAAATTAATTTAAACCTCATAGAGATGGGAACTCATCATCCCCACTTTCACAGGTGGAGGCCTGAGACATGAGGAAATGAGGTGACTTACAGTCATACAGCTCTTGAGCCGTGTGCCAACCCTGGGCTTGGCCCTCTGGCATTCCACTGTCTTCCAAGAGTCTCTTTCGTCCTCAGTGCTTCTAATATGTCAGCTGCCAACCTCCTTTCAACAGGAATATCTCTGCTTTTGCATCGGCAGAAAGTGACTTTTCAAAGACTTAAGCGACTGTCATGAGTCATAGTATTTGAAGAGTATAGCCACACCTGTGACCTGAGGCAAAGGTGCAGTTGGAGGTGCCACCCCCTGGTGACAGGGTAATCTGGACTAGGGTGAGTAGAAAGGGTGGGGACTGCCCGAGGCTCTTCCGGGTGTGCAGGGAGCTGGGCAGGCCCTGAGAGAGGCACCCTCAGCTGGTTCCAGGTTCTGGGCCTCAGGGCAAGAGGAGAAACCAGGTGTATGGGAAGCAGGTGGGGGGGGGGGCCTGGAAAGGCTGCTCCTAGGAGGGGGCTTTTGGAGCCTCTGTCCACACCCCCTGTGGGCATATGGGAAGCCACCACAGCCTCCCTCCCAGAGACCTCTTGCCCAGTCGCCTTCCTTCCACCTTGGTGGGCCTGCTCGGGCCTGGGAGCAGGGGCGGAGGCTCTACAGACAGTATGACCATTGGCCTCAGGGTGCTCCCGGCTGGCATCACCCTCTGTGGCTTGCGGGTCAGACCACCTCCCACACTTCTGCCCTGGGCAGAGCCCGGGGCTTAGGCATGGCTTCCTGGGGTCTGGGTGGGTGTGTACTGTGCATCCTTGGGGCTTTTGCGGGATTCTGAATTGCGTGTATTGGGAGGAGTGGGGGTAGTGGGAGACAGTGTGGCCTCTGGGAACTGGTGAAGGTGGATTGGTTGGCTGTGTGCATTTCAGGGAGGGGGTATACAGCGAGACTGATTTGTTGGTTGGGTTTTCTCTAAGGACATAGGCTCACCGAGCCCCACTGCTGTGTGTGTGTGTGTGTTTGTGTGTTGGATGTTTGTGGGTGACAGTGCAGCGTGCATGCATCTGTGTGTGTGTTCTGTTAGGTGATACTGAATTTTGATGTGCTGCCTCCTTGGGGCTCTATGTTGTTGGTGTGTTGGTTGTTTAGACGCGGGTTTTGGCTGTGTGCCTTGTGTGTTGATTGGGTACCCTGGTGTATTATGCTGTGCATCTTGGCAGGCTGAACTGTCAGTCATGTGTGTTGTGTTGCTGTCAGTTGTGTAAGTTTATGTGTGTGCTGTGTTGGAGTTGCGCACTTAATGGGAGCTTAGCACTGTGTTTGTGGCGCTGTGCCCCATAGTCTATGCTGAACGACCTGACACGGGAGCTCCCTGGGCCCTCCTTCTGCCCTTCCCTTTGGCTGCCAGAGACACTAGGGCCTGGCAGTCAGGCCACAGGAAGGCCTGCCTCCCCCATATGCAGGGGACCCGGGGAGGGGCTCAGACTGGCAGGCTCCGTTCTCCCTGACCATTGTTCTGGGGCCTTTTTGCAAAACAGGATGGGAGCAAAAAAATAGACCCAAACTGAACCCCTGTACTCCCTGAAATGACCCAGGAGCCCAGCACAAGATCCTAAGATGGATCTTCCATCCCTAAGATGGAAGGCTGGTGACAGTTCCCATTTTACAGATGGAGAAACTGAGGTTTAGAATGGGAAAGTGACTGGCAGAGGTTTTACAGCCTGTCCAGAACAAAGCACCTGGAGCCTCTACACCTCTCATGTGCCCATTCACAGTATGGGGAATGGAAATACAGATACAGAACAGTCTATTCCAGTTCCTATTTCTGAGTGTCATGTGCTAAGTACGGAAGTGTCATCACCCTGTGGGGTAAGTTCGAACTTTGTCCCCAGTTTGCACAAGAAAACTGAGAACCATAAAGAAACAATCCAACAGAAATTATTCTAAATATTAGCCTATTCTGCATACTAAGCTGTGCGACCTTCAGCAAGTCTCTTACCCTCTCTGGGCCAGGCCCTGTGCTCAGTTCTAGGGACACAGAAGTGACCAAAGAATCCATGCTCTGCTAGAGCTTACAACTTGGGGAGAACATGGAGGTGGGAGGAGAATGGATAAAACCAGAGAAAACAAAGATAGTAATAAATCCTATGACTAAATTAAGAGAAAGGAATGTGAGAGGCAGTGGATTGCCAAGGGAAAGTCTAAGGCAGCCTCCAACAAAGTGATATTAGACCTGAAACCTGTAGAATGAGAAGACTTGTAAAGCAATCTGAATGAATGTTCTAGGCAGAGGGAACAGCAAGGGTAAAGGCCCTGAGGTGGGTGGTACTAGGAGAAGAGGTCAGTGTGGCTGGCAAGAAAGAGAGGGGCAAGAGATGTGGTTGGCATGGTGGGCAGAGGCTGCAGGCCGGGGAGGAGTTTGGATTTTTTCTCTATGTGATGGGCAAAGCGGCAGTGTGGGCTGAGAGCACAGCTCTGGGGGTAGAGTGTAGAGGGGGTGCTTGTGGTCTCCTGTTACAAGGGGGGGGGGCGGGACAGCCAGAGCCAAAGGTCTCTCCCCCGCAGCTCAAGCAGTCCCAGCCCAGAGGCGCCGGCCTGGCGGCTGGAAGACCGCGCTGTGGGCACATCTGGGGAGCAGCTGCCGGGCCAGGGCCAGAGAGGTCACGTGGCACAGGGCAGGCCCGCCCTGGAGCCTACAAGGCCAAGACTCCCCCGGGAGGGGCAGTGGAGAACATCCCAGACAAGAACATGCGTCAACAGGGATCACTGGGCAGCGTGGACACGCGTGCACGCAGCCCCCAGCCCCACAGTCTCCGTCTCGGGAGCCAGACCACTGAGCTTCAATGCCACCTCCCAGCTGGGTGATCTGAGGCAAGTCCCTCAACTTCCCTGGGCCTCAGCTGTAAAGGGGACATAACATTACTAGCTATATCCTGAGTTGTTTTTCCTCACTTAATAATTATTCATTGAGTGCCAGGCACTGTGTGAGGCCCTGGGTGAGGCCCTGGGTGATGGTGCTGTCCAGGACAACCGTGGGCTGGTCCTTCTGGGCTCACTGTCCTAGGCTGAGGCTGACTCTTGGAGCCAGGCCTGGCGGAGTGAGCACTTAGAAAATGGGAACTGGGCCTCCCTGGTGGCGCAAGGGGTTAAGTCTCAGCACTATGAAGCCATCAGCAGCCACTGCAGCACAGCATTCTATACCCATCCAGGGAGCTTCCCACATGGTGCAGCAGACCTCTCCTGCCTCGCCCACTGCTCCCCTCAGCAGTGTACTTCTGATCTGCCTGTTCTGCTCCCCACTCTGTCTCTGGTGAATCCTCTTGCTGCCCCACACACCTCTGGCTTACACCCCAGTTCTTGTATGCATAAATAAATAAATCTCAAGAAAAAAAAAAGAGGAGTTTTATCCTGAGCTATCTTGTTAGGTAGAACTGGGAGGAAAATGCTCAGTGAATTCATGTGATCAAGGAAAGAGTCAGAAAAATGTCCATTTGTCAAAAAGTAAACAGGCAGTCTTTATTTAAACTCTTTGTCAGGCCTTAAAAATGTGAGAGATAAAAACCAAAGTCTAAGAGTACTGAAAATTTTCTGGAACATCAAGCTAACTTTTCCCCACAAGCGTGGGATAAGACGGGTGTGTAGAGGGGTGTCATTATTTCACTTGGGCAACTTGACGGGAAGAGAATGTTTCAGGAACTCTGTAAGCCCATCTCACAGGCCTCACTAAAAACCCTGGAAGCAAAATTGTATCCGAACAAGTCCCTGGGGCCTGGCCTGGAATTGAACAGAGGCTATTACTATCCACTGAACACCTAGTCTGTGCTGAGACCATAGTAGGGCCTTTGTGAGCCTCATCCCAGTGATTCTTCATAGCAGGCTACCTGTGAGGAGGTAGACTCTTCTACCATTTTTCCGGTGAGGAAGTAGAGGTTCAGAGAGGTCAAGTTCTTACTCTAAGTCACACAGTACAATAAAGACTTGAATCCTGAGCGGCTGGACCCCAAGTCCCAGCCCTTTCAACTATTCCGCAGCCAACTGTCTCTTCTCAAACTGTCAAACCTGTACATTTCTGCAGACACCATGACCCTCCCCACATCTGTCTTTATTCAAACCATTTTTTCCTTGTGCCTTTCCCACAGAGGATACTCAGGAGATAAGTCACCCCTTCTAGAAACCCTTCCTGACTTCCTCCAAGGTAGAAGTCATCCTTTGTGTTTCTAAGCATCTAGCAGGAAATTTTCATAATGCAATGTGGGGTCAGCCTCCCCAAAAAGGTTCAGAGAGGCTTTTTCCAAGATGTCCAGAGTAGGCCTTTTTTAACCTTACATGGAATAATGTAGGCCTCATTGGGAGAAGCTGTTACCATTACTTAAAGAATGTAGATTACTTAGATTTAAGCCTATCTCCAGAAACAACCTTTCTGGAGAAAGCGATCTGGAGGCAGGGCAAACATCCAGAAGCAAGGTTTTGTCATATGAAGTCATCCCTTCATCTCTTCTTAATGCCCCAGATGTCTCAGCACAGGCTATAAACCCCCGGTTTGCCCCATTTACTTTAGAATTTATAGCTATGTAAGTTCTCTATACATACATCTTTTTTCTCCTACTAATCTGTCTGATGTTAATTTGTTTGTTCATCTAACATCAGAAGAACCAGAGGATTGAGGCAATTTGCCCCTGCACCCTGGCAATGTGAGAATAATTCCTTTCTGTGGCCCTGTGGCTAACAAAGGCCCTGGCAGGAGGGAGAGGCTGATGAATGGTAAATGCACTTAACTATTGGTCCTTGTCCCCAGCTTTCGTTCTCTCCTATTCCTCTGCAAAATGTCTCTTTCATTCCACTTCATCCTTACCAGGAGGTAGGCCAGAGAGTGTTACACTAAATATTTGGAGTTCCAAAGGGAGGTATACTAAATATTTGGAGCTGACTTTTTATTATACAATTACATGAATATATTTCTGTTTAAAAATATATTCAAGAAGTAGCTATGTGTAATGGATCATAGCCCTAAATGTAAAATCTGAAGCTGTAAAACTGGAAAATATATAAGATAGACTTTGTGTGTTGGAATTAAGCAGAGATTTCTTAGCTTTGACAAGAAAAACATGGTCTTTAAAATAAAACTGATAAATTGGATTTTATCAAAATGTAATACTTCTCTTCAAAAGTCACTGATAAGAGGATAAAAAAACTAGACACAGCCTGGGGAAAATATTCGTAAATCATACATCAGATAAAGGGTTTATATTCAAAATATATAAAGAACCCTCAAAACTCAATAATAAAAAAAAATTAAAAGAAATGGGCAAAAGATGAAAGGTAGCAGAAGGATCCTTGTGATGAGATAGTTCTCTGTCTTTGCTCTGGTGGTGGCCACATGAAACTACACATGTGATAAAATTGCATAGAATGAAACACAAATGAATGCGTGTAAATCTGGCGAAAACTGGGCCTCCCTGGTGGCACAGTGGTTAAGCGCTGCACTGTGGAGCTGTCGGCAGCAGCGATGTGAGTTCGACGCCCGGCCAGGGAGAATCCCACATGGTGCGGCAGACCTCTCCTGCCTCGCCCGCTGCTCCCCTCAGCAGTGTGTTTCTGATCTGCCTGTTCTGCTCCCCACTCCGTCTCTGGTGAACCCCCTTGCCGCCCCATGCCTCTGGCCTGTACCCCAGCTTGTATGCATAAATAAATCTTAAAAAAAAAACTGTAAATAAATCTGGCGAAAACTGCATGTCATCAGAAATCAGGTAAAGTCAAATTCTGATGTTGTACAATTGTGTACTAGCTAGGTAAGATACTCCCATCAGGGAAACAAGGTGAAGGATATAAGGGATTGTTCTCTATTATTTCTTGTGATTGCATATGAATCAACAATTACCTAAAATTATTTTTTTTAAATAATACAAGAACTGGGGTGTAGGCTAGAGGTGTGGGGTGGTGAGAGGATTCACCAGAGACAGAGTGGGGAAGAGAACAGGCAGATGGACTGAAGCACACTGCTGAGGGGAGCAGCGGGAGATACAGGAGAGGTCTGCTGCGCCATGTGGGAATCTCCCTGGCTGGGGATCGAACTTGTGCTGCAGTTTCTCTGGATAGCTTCATAGGCTGAAACTTAATCTGTTGCGCCACCAGGGAGACCCAAAAACTATTTTTTTTTTTTTAATGAGCAAAAGAAGTGAATGTCACTTCACCAAAGAAGATCCATGGAGAACATGTAAGTATGTGGCAGGAGGCTCCATATGTCTCATCATTAGGAAGATGGAAATTAAAGCCCCAGTTATCCCACCACAAGACATCTGTCAGAAGGGCTAACTGCCCCCACTATCAGGGAGGAGCTTGAGGAACTGGAACTCTCAGCAACACTGATAGGAATGAAAAAGGGGAAAACCACTGTAGAAAGGAACTCAGCAGTTTTTTATAAAGCTAAATAAAAATTTACTATGTGATCTGATCATTTCACTGCTCAGTATTTACCTAAGAGAAATGAAAGCATAATCATATTAACACATGTATGCAAGTATTCATAGCAGCTTATTTGTACTTATCATAGATTAGTGGCGACCCAAATATCTATCAGCAGGTGAAAGGATAAACAACCTGATATAGCCATACATTACCTCTAATCAGCAGTAAGAAAGTAAAGAATATGATTAAATCTCAAAATAATTATTTTGAGTTAAAGAAATGAGACTGAGGGTCTCCCTAGTGGTGCAATGGGTTAAGGCTCAGCACTATGAAGCTATCCGCAGCCACTGCAATACGAATTCAACCCCCCCGCCAGGGAGCTTCCCACATGGCACAGCAGACCTCTCCTGCCTGGCCTGCTGCTCCCCTCAGCAGTGTACTTCAGTTGATCTGCCTGTTCTGCTCCCCACTCTGTCTCTGGTGAATCCTCTCACCCCCCTGCACCTCTGGCCTACACCCCAGTTCTTGTATACATAAATAAAAAAATCTTTGAAAAAAAAATGAGACTGAAAAAAAGAAACCAAAAAGACTATACACTGACTAGATACATAATATACATAATATATGTTCTATTGTACATAATATATAGTATATATATTCTACCATTCATAATGTTATATATATTATATGTATTCTACTCCACTTATAAAAAATTCTAGAAGATACATACTAATCTATAGAGAAAACACATGAGAGGTTGCCTGGGCTCTGAGTAAAAGAGGGAGGAAATATAAGGGGCAAAGGGAAACTTTTACAGGTGATGAAATATTGTGATGACAGTTGATATGTGTGTGTGTGTGTGTGTGTATGTATAAAACATAAAAATAGTATGCTGTAAATATATGTAGAGTTATGTAGAGTGTGAATTTTCATTGATTCTTTCTTTTTTTTTTTTTTAAAGATTTATTTATGCATACAAGCTGGAGTTTAGGCCAGAGGTATGGGGTGGTGAGAGGATTCACCAGAGGCAGAGTGGGGAGCAGAACAGGCAGATGGACTGAAGTACACTGCTGAGGGGAGCAGTGGGCGAGACTGGAGATGTCTGCTACGCTATGTGGGATCTTCCTGGCTGGGTATCGAACTTGTGCTGCAGTGACTCCGCAGAGAGCTTCATAGTGCTGCGCTTAACCCGTTGCACCACCAGGGAGGCCCTGTTCATTGATTCTTAAACAAAGCTATTTAAGAAAAAAGAGCATGAGGGGCCTTCCTGGTGCATAGGGGTTAAAGTCTCAGCACTATGAAGCTATCCACAGCCACTGCAGCCTGAGTTCCTTTCCTGGCCAGGGAGCTGACCCACACCGTGCAGCAGACCTCTCCTGTCTCACCCCCTGCTCCCCTCAGCAGTGTATTTCAGTCACTCTGCCTGTTCTGCTCCCCACTCTGTCTCTGGTGAATCCTCTCACCCCATCCCCTCACACCTCTGGCCTAAACCCCAGCTCTTGCATGCATGCATAAGTAAAAATAAATCTGAAAAGAAAAAAAGAATGAAATACCTATGTGAAGATAAAAGTGAAATTCCTATTTCACATTGCTCTCCTTCCCCCTCCTCTTCACAGTGCTAACCCTTATTTGTAATTCAATGTTTATCCTCCTGAGGTACAATTTAAATACAAAGAAATGCATGAAGGTGTATAGTTTGTTGTGTTTTTACTAAGTCATAACCCATATCTCACCATGATATGGAGCATTTCCATCATTCCAGAAAATTCCTGCACCACCATCCTGATCAATATCTTTCCCCATAAATTAATTGTACCCCCTCTAGAACTGTAAGAGAAATCACATTGTTTTGTGTTTTTTTCTGTCACGTCATCTCGTTTTAAATTCCTTTCCAAATACATGTGCACTCGGGGTGGTGTATTTCTTATCTTGACCCCCAGTCTAAGTCGCGCTTTCTCCGCTCACAGGAGGATTTAGATATCTCTCAGAGACACGCTTTTTACCTGCTACAGACTGATGTCCTTTCCAGTCATAGTTTATGTAATATCACTGTTGATGGACAGTTAGATTATCAACTTGCCTCTTGTTAAGTAGTGAACATCTCTACGCAGAACTCTTTATTTTTAGATTTATTTATTTTTAAAGATTTATGTATTTATGCATACAAGCTGGGGTGTAGGCCAGAGGTGTGGGGGGTGAGAGGATTCACCAGAGACAGAGTGGGGAGCAGAACAGGCAGATCAACTGAAATGCACTGCTGAGGGGAGCAGCAGGCAAGACAGGAGAGGTCTGCTGCACCATGTGGGTCAGTTCCCTGGCTGGGGATTGAACTCATGCTACAGATAGCTTCATAGTGCTGAGACTTAACCCCTTGTGCCACCAGAAAGGCCCTCTGAGCAGAAATCTTGGGGCTTTTGTGTGTAGGTTTCTCTGGAGTTGATTTACACAAGTAAAAATGCTACATCAATTAAAAACATTCAGTAATGAATTAATATTCTAATTTCCTCTGGTTGGTCATCGTCCTTTCAATTCTTTGGCAATTCTTTTGCCCAGCAAAATGTTCTGTCCAATCATTAGAGGATTGCTAAATAAGGCCTGGGGAGTTTAAGGAGACTGGGGGTGGGGTGTAGAAAGGGGATAAAGAGTCCAGTTAATTGACGTCTCTCCTTTGAAGCGGGTCTTGCTGATTCATTTTCCTGGTGTTCTAATGTGAAACTAGAAGACTGGTTCAATGTCCCCTAACCCAAACTTCTGCGGGAGGGGAAACCTGCTGATTTCCAGTGAATTGTTTGGGAGGAGGGACCATAATATCCCCCTTTCCTATGAGAGCAGAATTTTTACTCCTGCTAAAACGGGAGACCTTGGATGACTATTCTAAGCCTGTTCCCTGCCCCTGGTCTGCCTAGGGCTCTGGAGTCCCTCTGCCCACGGTCTCAGGAAGGGGCCGCATAACACAGTGCCCTCGTTATAATAATGCTGCTCTCACAACAGCTATAAATCTCGGGAAGATTTTATTTTCTGTCCCCCACCCCCATCGACCTTGGGAGGATTTTTGAGCCTCAGTTTCCTCCTTTGTATAAAGAAACCAAACAGCCCCACTCTTTAGAGTCCTGGTGAGGATTACCAAAGATAAGACAAACTTCACAGTCTCTGGTGTGAAGAAGGCAATAAACACACACACACACACACACACACACACACACACACACACACACACACACACCCTTTTTTTTTTTAATCTAAATACCAGACAGAGAGAGCTCAAAAAGGACCCACTAAATTTACCCAGCAGC